>MU192962.1:420-26210 GCA_016904865.1 Pissodes strobi | reverse complement strand
GTATAAACTGTGTTGTACCACATACAATTAAACACAAACAAAAACCCATGAACTGTGTTGTACTAATACCCACTCAATGTTGTTGGTTGTACACAAACGGCAGAAGCAACAGGTCTTTCGAAATATGTAGTTTTACGGATTTAAAAATACGCTTAATAATATAAATTGTATACCTAAATATACAACGAAATATTAGGTATAAGTTTCACGCTCTTAAAAGCTCATAAATAGTGCCGATTTCAGAAAAATACAAGAAAGTAACACTAATTGCGGATCACTGCAGCCATTATACTAACTCAAAATAATCGTTTGTTTTGTTTGCGCTATTGCCGGCTCTATAAGGATAGTACAGTAGACGATAATTGACGTATGCGTTGGGACCTGCGATACTGCCAATTATCGAGATCGGCAAAATATCCGGCGAATATATGTATGATTTTAAGTATGTCTGTCAAAGCAAGACATCTGTCTATATTTTATAGGTATAGATTAATAATGTGACACAGCGCACATCGGCGAGGCGACGGCGGCCACCAATTATTCGACGTCGCATATCATCGAGCGGCAGATTATCGAGAGTCCACTGTATTATTTTAGAAAGTGCACGAATAGGGTAGTAGTATTAGATAAATAAATAAATAAATTACGAAATACCACATTATAAAAAGAGGAAAGAACACCTTATGGGTATACGTCTTTTACAATATTTAGGACATTGTAATGTAAGAGATACATTCTTTATATACGGGCATCTTAATATTCGCTAAAATCGTAGTAGTCTGGCAACGTTGCAACCAATTGCGTCTCGATTGCGATTACATTTCCATCCACAAGCTCCCCTCCTACATCTTCGCTCCAAAAGCAAAGACCTACATGCATTACGCCACGAGGTAAAATTTTGTGAGCAATTAGTACTTTTGATGAGGTGTTGTTGATTCGTTCGGTAATGTTCTACCCTTATTGGTGGTGTACTCTATATATTCGTCTTGAATAGACTGGTGGACAAAAATAAATTAATGGTCAAGCGAACTTGCTCGTCAAGCAGCCGAATCGTGAATTATACAAATAATAAATAACAACAATCGGTTATCACGTTTTGTATTCAATAACTATTTTTTCATATTCAGCGCACCTGAAATTATTAGTGCTGTCCCAAAGAGATTTAGATAAAATGATAAAATCGTGTAACACGACCCTAAAGGCTTAAGTTCCATTTATTTTGGAAATTATTTGCTTGTGGAGCATCTTGGTTTTTAATGTCATAAAAGTGGAACTATGTCTATTGATAAAGCAATCTCTATGAAATGTCGATTTATCGACAAACATTATCAATTTGAAAAATCTTTATCTACAGCTGGTATGGTATCTAGATCCATTGGCAAAATAATCTTATTATTTCACACACATTTCAGTTAATTCTTCATGTAATTGAACTTTATGGAAATAATCAATTTTTTACAAAATATTTTGTGAATTGCAAGCTAGTATTAAATTTTTTGACATTTGCTTCGATTTTTAAGTACCGTCAATGCAATGGATGGAGAGCTATTTACCTTCATTTAACACTGTCTTGGTTCTATTTTTTTTTGAACGTCCGTTCTTCCAAATTCGAGGCCTATTTACCATTAGATCAATGAAACGCGAGCATATGGCAAGTGAAGCTTAAAATGTGTAGTATCATAAAAAGCTACATACTTATTAATGATAAAAAATAAAAACTGCAAATTCCCCCAAACAGACTCCCAAAGTTAGAATTTTATGTTTGTTTTTCTTCGAGAGTAAGAGCAGCTTAATTAATCAAAAATAAATTGTAATATTTTTACAATGAATCAGCTCAAAAGCATACTAAAAGTGGTACCTATTTTAAAAAGATATAATTTCCAGTGTATAATACTAGTCAATCATATTATTTAGGCCGGGACTATTAAGTAGCCAATTAGTGCTCAAGTTCAATAAAATCAGACAATTATCAAGATTATTTATTTTATTTCTTAGCATACGCACAAGTGCAGCGTCACTTTAATTGAAACAAAAACACTTGGGATAACTTATAGACAGGTTAGGGAGTTGTGAAAAGTTGTTGACAATGAGGAGATCATATCTATAAACCAAATTAGTAAATTTGAATGAAAAATAATATAACTTCTAAATATTTAAGTAATTTTATATTATTGCAGCAAAACGGATAATTTAAAAAGTAATGATTGCGCAAAATAAAAAAAGACCAGTGGCAGCGTTAAATAAATGTAATTTTTTCCGGAAGTGTCTAAAAACATTAAGTAATGTTAAGAATTATTGATATCTGAGTAATTGCTAAATTTTATTTTTACAACGAACTTAAAATCCCCATTTCACTAAAACCCAAATATTTTTAGTCCACCATCTCAATTAACATTACTTAAGGAATTGTTATGTGCTTATCATACCCAAAAATTATTAATATCCTTTGGAAAATTAAAAAGTTATCTAAAAGAGCACACTGTATACGTATACCGGTTTCGTTGGGGTCAGGGAAAGTCTTGTCTTCAATATCTTCTGTATCCGAAAAAAAACTTAACAAACCCCATGAATTTAACGTTTCTAATTGAATCTGCAATTTGCTGATCATCATTTAAACAAAAGGCATGGACTGAAATATTAATAACTGTTTTACCATGTTCAGTATTTTTAGTTTCAGAAAAAGCTTCAAAACATCCCATAACTTTGTTTATTTGTTATTTATCGAGCTAAATTATTTCTAAAAACGAAATTTCTACACATTTTGCATGTCGGGGTGTTTTGAGGCAAGGAATTCAAACCTTTTCACAGTTTTGTTGTCACGCGCTGACGTCACCATCTGCACAACTTTTATGAGTCTTTAAATCCTTCAAACTTTTTGCGCCTTAGTGTATCTATATTTTTTTTTATCAAAATGTCTATTCTGTATCCTTTTTATGTAAAAGGGTATACTCGTAAATATTGGTAATAATTTTCGGGAGATTTGCTAAAAAAAGCTCAACTGAAAATAGCCTTTGTGCACACCAATTTTTAACTACCTTCGAAAACTTTTAGAAATTGTTGGATATACAAACCCATGATGCCATAAAACACTCTCAACCTCTTTCTCGAATTGCGTAAATTATATATATCCCTTCCGCATGAGAATAATTAAATTTTAAATTACCTTTAAAATAAACAAATTAAAATAGTTAAAAATATTTAGAAATAATATTAGAAAATCTTTGGTATTTCGAAAACCATTTCGGGTAGGCGGGAATGAAGTTAATATTATTTGAACTAAATTATCATGGTATCTTACGAAAACGGACATAGAAAATATGGGAGAAATTATCTAAGTTTAGATAAAGTTTATACATTCTGCATTATAATTTCAGTTTATATAAAATTCAGTATTTTATATATAAGAATATTCTTTAGCCACATTTGGCAAGAAATCCAGTCCCTTGCTAAAGTCAGCTTTTAACGAGAAATTATCCACCAACACACTAAAAGGTGAATATTAGGGTTGAGCGAAAATAAATGGTTTCCTATTTTGCGTTTAAAATTATTTCATTTCGACGCCCAAACCCTCTTTTCGACAATACGATTTGATTTTTCAATAATTAGCTACACTGATATTAACAAAATTGTTTGTGTCAAGACCCGCCTTAGCAAAAGTTGTGACAACGGCTTAAAAGAGATCCCTGTTAGTATCTAATGCTGGCACAAATCACAAGTAGACAGCGCAAAAGGAAAAATAGCTATGTACATTACAAGGAAGGAAAGTACTACCTTTGATCCTGAGGTATGTATATAGTTTTTTGTACTACTTTTGACGTCGTAATTTTTAATATACATGGTGTCCTACCTCGATGGCCATTATCGATATATGAGCAACCACGTACACGAATTTTCTGAAAATTTGGTGGTTTACTAAAAGATATCAGGACATTCAGCAAACATATTTTCAAGATGGTGGCACTTCTAGTTATAGTGGAAGTAGATACCAACTTTCTTGTTTTAGACGGAACGCCCAATATATTTTCAAATGTTTCAATTCTTCTCGAAAATCCAATACTTTTTCGTATAGAGCACCGTATCATTAAATTTGATAGTATTATCCCCGTATCATAAAATTTTTAGTATTATCAAAGAAAATTCTATAGTAGAATTTTCTTTGGTATTATTAAATTGAAAATCTAATAATTGAAAATCGACTTTATTCAATTTTGGCGCCCTGTCAAATCGGAACGGCGGAACTTAGAGGAAAACGAATGAAATGTTCCTTTCTTAATTTTTAATGATCTCTCATTTAGCACTAATTTCCGTTCTAACCGGAAATGTTAGTTTCTATGATTTACGGTACTTTATCTTGATTTTTGGACATTTCCGGTTAGACCAGAAATAAGTATTAACTAGAAGATCATTAAAAACTAAGATAGATATATAAACCGTTTTTATCTAAGGTTAGCTGTTTCGATTTTACAGGACGTCAAAGTTGAAAACGTCATTTAATGGCGATTTCGACTGGTGAGATAAATACACACAGTGAGTACATAATAGAAGAGGGGGATTTCATTCTGGTAATTTAGTGTACACAGTTATGGTAATTAGTGGACATTCTAGGGGAAATGATGGGTACATACTGGTAATTACTGATAATTACTGATGGTAATTAGTGGTAATCAGGGGTAATTTTTTGTGATATTAAAATTTATTATATGCCATCGAAGTATTTCTACCGCCGGAGAAGTGGCAACTTTGCAATAGTAATTTAAGGTCAATAACATAATTGGTAAACCGTTACAGGTTGCAGCGGTCAGCCGTTTTTTCTGCAATTTTTAAAGCTTTTAAGGCCTTATTTATTCTTACTACAAAAAATATGTATTTTGACCGCGTTTAACCCATACTTGAGTCCTCGTAATTTGAAAAAAAAAACATTTCGCATTTATTTTTCATAAAAACGTCCAAAAACGACGCGAATATCTATTCTTATGAAAATTTTGAAAAAAAAAATTATGAAAGGCGATGATACCCTAAGGGATTTCATTGTGGTAATTTAGTGTACACAGTCGTGGTAATTAGTGGTAACATTTAGTATTTTAAGGAAATTTTGAGCTAATAATTCGTAGTTTTGTAATATTAAAATTATGCTATGCCTTCGAATTTGCAATGTTTTAGAGGAAGTAACAGAGTTTTAACTAAACTATTTAACCAGGCTCTAACTAAACTATGTTTCTAAATCCCTATTAGTGTCAGTCATGTTATGAGTATTTCTATTGCCTGAGGACTGGCAACCTCGCAATGGTTTAACATCCATACCATCATCGATAAACCATTGCAGGTTGCAGCGGTCAGACGTTTTTCCTGCTGAGCTAAAGTTTCTAGGCCTCGTTTACACTTACGAACAAAAGTCGTCGAGATTAAAAAAAACACCATTTTTTTTTTCAAAAAAATTCGTTTTTGAATATTTTTCGCGAATATCTCAATTATTATGAAATTTTTTGAAAAATTTATAAAATTCAATAATATCCCTCTTAATTTGTAATAAAAAGTGTCTTATGAAACTTTTCGTCCAACGTTAAATACCGGAGAAATTTTGGAAAAAAGAAGGCATTTTTTAAATATATTTTTTTTTACCACGATTTTGAAAATTTTATTTTTATGATGGTAAGATGTGAAAGAAGCCCTTTAACCGTTTCCATAATAAAAACGAATATATTTTTTTATATTTCAAAAAATTTACGTACCTTAAAAAACAGATTTTCATTAAATCGACTGTAATTCGAAAATCGCAATAGCTAAAACTAAGCGATAAATACCAAAAATATGTGTTTAATGGGGTATTTTAACGTTTAGTGACGTTTCTTTTTTTCAATTGGCCAAACATGATTTTTATATTTTCTCAATTTTCTCGATAACGGAACAAGATATCTAAAAATCGGTTTGTGCCGGTATCTGCGTCGTTTCGGGGTCGATAGTAACGATTCTAAAACACTTTTCGATTCGACGTCAATTAGCAGATATTCGAAAAAATAACATTTTTGTCTCAAAAATGAGCAGATTTCCTCAAATTTGGACACTAAATAAGGAATTTCGTAGGTGGACGATCTTTTTCGTTTCGAATACTTTAGGAGGAGGCGAAATATTTGAAAAAAGGAGAAATTTGATGAAAATATGTTTTTTACCCATTTTTTACCACCTGTATACGTCTTTGAAAATTTTAATTTTATATTGGTAACATGTAAATCGATATCTTTAACGGTTTCCGAGATAAAAACGAAAAAAAAAAAATGAAGAATTAAAATTTCGTAGGTGGATGATCTTTTTCGATTCCAATAGTTTAGGGATGGGTTTTTGCGGGTTTTGGGGAGTGTTGAGTTTGATTTTAGCATCGAGAAGGTCGTACGGTTTTTCTATAGGGGAATACTTAGAAAAGGGCGATTTTTTTTAATGGATTAGTTTGGGTTAATAGAATAGGGTAATAAAAATACCATATTTAAAAAGTTATCTTTATTTAATAGAACCAAGGTCGCTTAAATAATACCTTGAATAATACCTATAATACTCATGCACAATCATATTTTTTAAAACCCGGAAACCTGGTGTAAAAAATGACATCGTGATATTATTGTTATATACCTACGTGGCAACATGCTATTTAGTTTTAAATCAAGTGCATAATTTGAAACTAACTTTAATTCGTGGTATTTAGTGGAAATTTCTGTGGTAATTTAAGTAGAAATTAGTGGTAATTTAAGTGGTATTGAGTGGTAATTTTTGAGGAAATTAGGGATAACAGAGGAAATAAGTGGTAATTTGGAAGTAATTACTGGTAATTTGTGGTAATTTCTGTCAAAAGTGGTATTTTAGTGTACGCAAATTCACTACTGAAATCCCTCTCTATGATACCCCTCCTTATTTAGAATAAAAAGTTACTTACGAAATTTTTCGGCCAACATTAAATAACGGAGAAATTTTGAAAAAAGCAGGAGTTAGGACTAAATGATAAATAGCAAAAAGATGGGTTTCTTAGGGTACTTTACATGCCGTATTCTGTTTGATTGTACGATGTTTCGTTTTTCTTTAATTGACCAAACGTGAGGATTATATTTTCTCAATTTTCTCGGTAACAGAGAGAGATATCTTAAACCGGCTTATGCCAGTACCTGCGGCCTTTCATGGTTGATCGAAAGACTTCTATGATGTTTTTCGATAGGACATGAAATAAGGCTGGTATTCTATAAAACATCATTCTCGTCTCAAAATTGAGCAATTTTACCTATTCCGATTTGACAACGAAATAAGGAATTCCCTAGATGATTGATCTTTTTCGTTACGACTACTTTAGGAGGGGGTTTTTGGGTGTGCCGAGTTCGATTTTTGCATCAAAAAGGTCGCAGGATTTTTCTATACCGAAATATTTGAAAAAAGGAGAATTTTTATTAATATAATTTTTTTTACCATCCTGTATATGATTTTGAAAATATTAATTTTTCTTCAAACGTCAGTAAATTCGTCATTACTCGACTGTGTAGGCGGCAGTGAAGTTTCGTTTTTCCTCCGCCGGAGTTTTACTTTTCACTTTTCCGCCGGCGGAGGTAAAAGTGTTGTCATAGCAACATAGATACAATACAAACAAACATCAAAATAAGCGTCAACAACTCAAGAGTTATTAAACTAAAATTTGTATTTATCACTCAATTTGTGACTGCATTTCTAAAAATCACTAATTTAGGAACAAATTGGTTATTATTTAATCGAACTTACTCAATAACTGCTTGTCAATACGGAATTAAAATGCAATCGAAAGCGCAATTTTAAAAATATAATTATTGTTGACAGTGTCCACAGACAGCTTTATGTTACATTACTATAGCAACAATCTGAGCCTATTCATCGACATCGCACCGGTCTAAGCCGCCTTGCGAACCCACTTATCTTTAATAATAATTATTATTACTATTAAAAAGAGACGTTTTAGGATTAATTTGTCGACATTTGAAGAAAAAACAGCATATTTTATTTGGAGGAAAAGTTACTTTTCATGGCTTGCTCTCTATTACCAGCCTCACTCCGTTCGGCTGTTAAACACGAGCGCGCCATGAAAAGTATTACTTTTCCTCCATATAAAATAATATACTATTTATGACGGTAACATGCAAATGGTTCCTAATCATTTTCGGATTTTAAACAAAAACAGCTGTTTTCAAAACAAAAATTTCGAAAAATTTTAGTTTCGTAGGAATTTTTGGGTGTGCCAAGTTGGATTTTTACATCGATAAGGTCGTAAAAATTTGGAAAAAAGATACATTTTTTCAAATATTTTTTTTTCATCCTAGTAAAAGGTAACCCTTTCCCAGATAAAAACTAAAACAAACATTTTTGAAAAATTAAAATTACGTAGGTGGAATATTTTTTCGATTTTTCAAATACTTTAGGAGAGGGTTATTGGGTGTGTCGAGTTCCATTTTTAGGGTCGAACGTTTATTATATACCTACGTAGCATGCTATTTGCTCTTAAATCATATGCATAATTTGAAACTAACTTTAATTCGTGGTATTTAGTGGGACTTTCAGTGGTAATTTAAGTGGTAATTAGTGGTAAATAGTGGTAATTAGTGGTAACTTAAGTGGTATTGAGTGATAATTTCCGATGTAATTAGGGGTAACAGAGGGAAGGAGAGTGGTCATTTGGATGTAATTACTGGTAATTTCTGTCAAAAGTGGTATTTTAGTGCACACAAATTCACTATTGGAATCCCCCTCGATACTAGATGTATCAGTCGAACACGTCATAAGCTAGGAATTTTTTAACCTTGAAGATATATGGAAATCTTTACATATAAGCGTATGATTCTATATATTTTTTAATTTAACAGCTATATTAGTAGATGAAATTAATTATACAGTTCGACAGATTATTAAAATTATCCATCTTGAAAAGCCACTTTCCGCTGAAATATTATCCACTGTATGTTGATGATTACTTATTGACGTAATATGACTACTAACATACCAAGTATGTCTTAACGGCCCACAGATACCAACGTGATATTTAGCGAAGTTTAGCATTCAAGTAAGTTGTTGATCAGTAATGATTTGACATGCTACTTCCCTTTTTCTTGTCACTGATTCTGCAAAATATTCCCCAGCCTCAGCAATCTTCCCCAACTCCCAACCGTCATGCTTCTGATTAAGTGTCACTAAATCACCACTAGCATTGACGACCAGCGTAGCTGAAGTTCTCCGGAAACAATGGTCAATATAATTAGGCTGGTATTTTAATTTTAAAAATGTTGCAATTTCAGATGTAATTTTGGTCAATTATATTGATAGATTATTTGCCTTTATAGTAAATGGCAAAAAACCTAGAGATACCACACTCCAGATTTTTGGGCAGTTAGTTAAGAATTTGCAAAATACCGAATTTTAAATAACTTTTTGGAGGAATATCATAATTAAGGCGTATATTCTTAGAACCATTTCTTGACTGGCCTATTTAAGAAATGATCTATCTAAAAAAACTAATGAATAACTAAGCAAAAGAGCTCACCTCTATAGGCAAATAATGCACATTCAGTATGCAACCAGAAAATATCTAATAATATAAGCATTTTAGTTTATATAGAACAACATATTACTTAAAAATATAACTCACTTGAAGTATTAAAATAGGCAATTAGTATTTTAATTATGAATGGCTACAATAATTATTATTAATTTATATCAATCAAATATATAAGCGTCATATTTATTGCGTAGGATCACAATAAACTTCTGTTAATGAAGCTATATCAATAAAACCCATAAAGGTTTAATTAAAACAGTTACAATCAAAACGCCACGCCAGTTTGTTTTGTAAATTTGTTTGAATTTGAAATGAAAGTAGTTTTTCAGACATTAAAAAATCCGGAATATTTTATACGCCTGTGAAAATTTAAAAGCTGGACATTTTTATTTTGAAATGATTCCATGCAGTATTTAAATTACTCGTTTTGAGTTTTATTCGTAAATTTAAAATAATTTATTTTTATATTCGATTATGAGATTCCCGAAGTTTTGCATTCGTATTTTGTTTATTACCCCTAATTAACAGAACTGTTTTCAAAAGTCATATTGCAACTGATAAATCAAATTCCACAGAAAATTTGTCGCATTAGGAATATTTTTATAGAAATGTCAAAAAATATCCACTTATAGTATCCCAAGTGCAAAATTATTGCGGGAAATTTTTTGAGATGGTGAATATTTTGATAATTATTTAAGATATTCGCACCGAGAAAAATTTCCGGTAATTAATTTGTGTACTCGGGATATTCGGTAAAAGATTTGCCACCGAGGAAAACTTAGTTTAAAATTTCAATGTGAATTTTTCAGTTGTTTATTATTTTGTCAAGAAAATGTGATACATTACGAAGGAGGCTAATGGCATAATTTACTTATACGATTTCGAGAGTTTGACTTATGCAGTTCTAAACTTCAAAAAAACTTGTGGTGTTTTCATGCTTAAAATGAAATTATATGTATTTTACAATGTTTCGCTATGGAATCGAAAATCCTTCAAAAATACGAGATAAAATTCAACATATAATTCCAGAAAATGCAAAAAAAACAGGGGCATGTGTGTGGAGGCAGTTTATGAACTCTTATAAGAAAAATCATACCCAGAAATTTTTGAAGATTATGTATTCAATATGAGGAAGAAAAATTCAGTTGAGAATAAAAAGGTATAATCAAGACAACGTGGAATTCAACGGCCAAACAATTACAAGGATTGCATTACAGCAAATATAACATTAAGTTTAATTCATTTTGGGTATATTCAGCTTTTAATTATTGATTTTATTATTGTATTGAGTTTGGCAACTTTGGCGGTTTGTTGTGTCTTGTCTCATGGGAAAACGGTGAAATATCCAGTGAAATATTGTTCTGTTTTAGTAAAAAGTGTTTTAAAATGTTAATCATTCGTTAGTGAGGTCATGTAATTAGAGAAAACACATAATATTACTTAGGAGAATAAATAAACTACTAAAAAATACTGACATCCCCGTGAGATTTGATGTTTGTTTGTGCAGTGTTGTCAGAGGCACCCAAAATGCCGACACACCTTTGTACAAGCAACCTGGAAACGTCTCGTATGAGAATACAATGCAGCGGGTGCCAAAGATGGGTTCATCATGCTTGCTCAAGTTTGTCGCAGTCTTACCTGGACAGCAAATAGGCCATTGATTATGTCTTAAAAAGCAGGACAATAAGGAACTAAGACGTTCACGGGTTTTTATTACAGGAATCGATCAATGGGTTATAAATGAAGAAAAAACCGCGGAGTGCTATTAAATTAGAGGGTGGAAATTGAAGATAGGGGTTAAAAACCACCCCTTTTGGTTTTTTCAATATATGTCGTAAACAAACGAAAATTTTGATATATCTCATATGAAACTTTTTGTAGAGAATCAAATTTCCCTTCTTTGAATATTTAAAAAAAAAATTTGATGTCGAAACAGTCGAAACAAACTTGAAAAAAAAAAACGAAAATTTTTCGCCTGTATCTTTTTTTTGGGCTTAGATAGGCATAGGGGTTGCTTCAGATAAAAAAAATAGATTAAATTTCATTTAAAATGGTGGGCGGAACAATTTTTTTGCATGAAAATTGACCGAGATATGGCTATTTGAACCTTGCTGTTTTTTTTTGGCATTTCATCCCTCTTGTACCAATATGGTTTTTGTTCGCATTTTATTGAAAAAATTATTGTTTTACTCAATTAAAAAAGTTTTTTTACATTTATTATTTAGTAATACATGACAAGTACGACAAAATAATGTTTGGAACAATGGTGCTACTACATTTCAATATTGTTAAACTGTATATCGATATCATCATCTATATCATTAGTAATGTCGTCTTCTGCAATATCAGTTTCTTGTATATTGTCACAATTAATCTCCATGCATTCTTTACAAAAAATTGAGCAAGTAATATTTATTTTTCTGCAACTACAGTTACCATGGCAACCTATAGTGCAACCACAAGCAACTTTTTTCAGATAAATCTCTGGCGCTGCGCTGGAGGTGCCGTTGTGCGAATCGCAATTAACCCGTACTTGGACCTTTTCCAACCCCAACTCAGAGGGTCCAAGATATTTCCTTTCCACTGCTGCATTTGACGATAAGTCCTCAAGCCATGCTGTTTGATAGCATCACGTGTTTTGACGCTACTTTACCGACGTGTGGTTTCCAAAAATATACATTATCATTTTGCAACTGAGATAAAATAATGAGAAGGTCCACATCTTGTCCAATAATAACAGCATTTTTTAACTTTGATGCTTTCTCTTTTGCGCATTCGAAAATCTGCGTCCTCATCTGCTTGGACTGCATCAATGTATACTCCCTTCAATTTTTCAATCAAATATGCAATGGAGTTCTTTTTATTGCTTTCGTTTGATAGAAAGTTGTCTGGTTTTGTTAGTGGTTTTAAGTCATCTCAAAATTTGAACTCCTGGAGCAATTTGCTGTGTTCGATGTTTAGATGTTCGATCTGGCTGGCTTTGCCTAGGTGATACAGTATGTTAGAATGAACGAATTCTAATAGAGATTTAGTCAAGAATACGTTGTTTCTAAACTAGGGTTAGAGAACAACGTTTTTCTAGTTGTGTAAAACAGTAATTTTTTCAATAAAATGCGAACAAAAACAATATTCGTACAAGAGGGATGAAATGCCAAAAAAACAGCAAGGTTCAAATGGCCATATCTCGGTCAATTTTCATGCAAAAAAATTGTTTCGCCCACCATTTTAAATGAAATTTAATCTATTTTTTTTTATCTGAAGCAATCCCTATACCTATCTAAGCCCAAAAAAAAAAGATACGGGCGAAAAGCAAAAAAAAATCAAAAAATCAAGATTTTCGTTTTTTTTTTCAAGTTTGTTTCGAGTGTTTCGACATCAATTTTTTTTATATTCAAAAAATGCTACTCCGATGGGAAATTTGATTCTCTATAAAAAGATTCATATGAGATATATCGAAATTTTGGTTTGTTTACGACATATATTGAAAAAACCAAAAGGGGTGGCTTTTCACCCCTATCTTCAATTTCCACCCTCTAATTTAATAGCACTCCGCGTTTTTTTCTTCATTTATAACTCGCTGATCGATTCCAGCAATAAAAACCCGTGATCGTCTTAGTTCCTTTCTATATGACATAATCAATAGCCTAAAAAAGCAATCCGAAATTCCGTGGATCTGCTCGCCTTGAACTAAAAAGGTCAGGCTGGACGAATCATCTTTGTCGGAAGATGAAGTGGCTGGCAACAATCAGCCCAGTGCCAGAAACCAAAAAAGGAGAAGTACTGGACATAATCTCAATAATAGTAAGAACAGAAACGTAGCAAATGGGGAGATGTTGGACATTCTATCCAGAAAATTCGTCAAGATTGAGGAAGCTGTTATGCTTAACAGTCAAACGATGGATGATATAAATGCATCACTTAAAAAACTACTGAAAGAACATAAGCAAATGAAGAAAAAGCAAGAAAAACTAAGAAACGAAATTTCATTCTTGAAGGGTGAATTAGCTAAAGTCAAAAGATATCAAGGTAGTGATGATCACAGGAAGAAAAATGTTGTAATACTAGGCAGCCGAAACGAGAACCCAGAACCTGGGGATCTGAAGAGAATTTTTGAATGTTTAAACGTGGAAATAAGTGAAGATGAATATACAGCGAAACGGATACCCAGCAAACACCCGAATGGACCTGTTTTGGTTACTTTTGTTTCTGAAGAAACCAGAAATAAAGTGTTAGAAGAACGGAAGAAAAGGGGACTCAATGTTCACAAAAAAATAGGGTTAAAAGTCTCAAAACGAAACATATCTAATAACGAGAACATCCCCAGAGACGTAAGAAACCTCTTTTATAAAGCCAGAGCTCTGAAACAGTCAGGCTTTGAGTTTGTGTGGTGTAAGGGAGCTAAGGATTTTTGTAGGCAGAATACTAACTCTGCAATCCACGCTATCAGAAGCAATAAACAAATAGAAGAGCTTCAACAGGAAGCACAAGCACATAAAACCCATGGTGATAGAGTACAGGAGAAGTTCTTCTTCAGCTAAAGTAATATACAAAATTATGTTGTGAACTCTGTGTAAAATTTTAGCTCATGGCTAGGAAGTATAAAAGTATTGCAGGTTAGGTGTAAGGGTGGGCGCGACTGACGTGCAAAGCATGCACATTTTATATCTTAATGCTCGTTCACTAAAAAATAAACTGGACGAGATTGAGGCCTTGATAGACTTGATAGATATTGAAATTTCAGTTATTGTTGTAGCAGAGACATGGGTTGTGAGATCTGAGTTTTCAGTAGTCTACGCAAGTAGAGAGCGATCTTTATTCGAGAACACCTAAACTTTGAAACAGGCCGAAACACTGAATATATGAACATATCTTTGTTGCTTATTCACTTACCGGATGTCAATGAGTACATTGGTGCAATCTATAATCCCAGCGGCACTGGAGAAATGGTCCGTGCTGCAAACTGGCTTCTCGACGAGAAACTTTATCGGCATGGATCCAAGGACCTCTTTCTTATTGGAGACACAAACATTGATATATTGGGTGATGACCTAGACACCATGTGAGTACACAGATGTTTGCATGAGTAATTGTCTTAGATTTTGCAACACTGAACTACCAACAAGGAATTCCTTAACCTTAATAGATCATGTATTAACTAATACAACAAAAACGCACTCGTTGGCAATAACAGAAAGCTCCATCAGTGATCATGACTGACAAATTTTATCTATTCAGCTTCAAACCCCAAGAGGTAAATTTAAAACTTATCAAAAAAAATGTGTTGACTATAATGCCATAAAAGTATCTCTACAAAATCTAAACATAAACTTCTCAAAGTACGCAGATGTTAATACTAACTATAATTCTTTTATTGAATGCTTCACTGAAAACACGAAAATAACAACAAAAACAATAATGATCCGTAATAATACTAAACCCTGGTTTAATGATGAAGTTCGAGAAGGGATTCTACAAAGAGAATATTTTTATAAAATACACAAACGTTTTCCTGAAAATTGTCATTATAACGCGAGATACCAGACGTTGAATAAAAATGTCAAAAGACTTGTAAAAGAGGCAAATACGTCATACTATGAGGAAAGATGTTTCAATGTTCATAATGATGCTAAAAAAACTTGGAATGTGATAAACTCGGTTATAGCAAATAAAGATGTCTACACAGACAATTGAGCCCTTGGCTGTCAATAGCAATATTTTGCTAATATATCAACTCCTATTTTGTTGGAGTCGGTGCCGAATTAGACAAAAATCTGCCCGATCTGCCTTTTGATGAAAAACAGGAAAAATCCATCAGTCAATCTATGTTCTTCATTCCAACGTCGGTGGAGGAAGTCAGAGGCCTGATTGTTGATCTGGATCATTCTAAAGCAACATGTAGTGATGGTGTGGATGAGCATACTGTAAAGATATATAGCGATATTATCGAAACTAATAAACCAATCCCTTAAAGAGGGAGTTGTTCCGAATAAATTAAAAGTGGCTAAGGTGTGCCCCCTTTTCGAGGATGGAGCCAGAGACAATGCTAATAATTATCGTCCAGTTTCAGCTCTGCCATCTGTATCAAAAATCTTTGAAAAAATTGTAAACTAACGATTGTTAAAGTATTTTGATAGACAGAATTTTTTCTATAAATGTCAGTATGGCTTTCGCGAGTGCAGCGACACAACATCTGCAACTACAGATTTAATTTCTGATTTGCAAGTAGATAGATAATGGCGAAAAAGCAACATTGGTGTCGCACAGTTAGTCATGCTATATTGTTGAGTAAGATGGATCTCTTTGGTATAACAGGGATATGCTATGATTGGTTTGCTGACTATTTTACCAATAGATCACAACTTGTTACCATTAATAATGTTAATAATTCTCTCAGGTGTGACCTGTGGTGTACGTCAGGGATCCATTCTGGGACTTATCTTGTTCTTAATTTACATTAACTCTGTTTCCAACCTGAGTCTTAAAGGAAAAGTCAGACTTTATGCTGATGATACTGTTCTTGCGTACACTGGTAACACTTTCAAAAGCATGGACGAACAGATGAAGGACGATTTGGAAGTTATTGAAAATTGGCTTATTGTCCATAAATTAACTTTAAATATTGAAAAATCCTCATATATTTTTATAATCAATTAAAGATCGACAAATCACCATTCTTCTGTAATTTTAAAAAATGGAAGTACTTTGAAATATTGTAGGTCTGTAAAATACCTGTGACCGTTGGTTGATGAGAATCTCGCCTGGAAACCACATCTAAAGAATTTGAGAGATAGGCTTCGGGCACCTGTGGGAGTTTTGAGGTGTCTAAGCTACAGTGTCCACAAATATTTAGTTAGAAGTGTGTATTTTTCATTGATTCATTGTCACTTACACTATTTAACTTTAGTATGGTACACAACTTGTCAAAATCTTATCAGGCCTATAAGGATTCTACAAAACAAAGCAATAAAAAATATCTACCAACTGCCTTATAGATATAATACTGAACAACTGAACAACCACACAATGGACGTATCGCCAAAATGTTTGTGGACGGTACCAAACGCTTGCTCGAATCCCTTTGATTTATAGCGATTTACCGACAACGAAGCGAAAACCGACAAACTTTGCCAAGCCGCAGATCTCACACACATTCGTGTCCGCCGAGGTTCGCCAAATGTGTATGCCCGTCATAAGGGACGCGTTTTTTGTCGGCCGACCGGGAAAATCTTAAACAAAACATTGTTGTCTTTAAAATGAAAAAAGGCCGACCTGACAGTTCCGTCAGGGAGGCTAGTCAATAAAAATTGAATTTTGGAATTGGTCGGTTGAGTAGCTAGTCACATGCACACGGACTAATGTAACAAATTAGAGACTCCTTAAGTGACGTTTCTTTCAAAAATCCTCCTTATATGACGCATGTAAAAACAAAAATGGTCCGCTCAGAAAGCCAAGCTCCGGCGGGCCATTTCGGGGAAATTTCAGAGTTTTTTTCTATCATTAGCGCCACCTATAAGGGACGCGATTTTTGTCGGCCGATCGGGAAAATCTTAAATAAAACATTGTTGTCTATAAAATAAAAATAGGCCGACCTGACAGTTCTGTCAGGGAGTCTAGTCATTTGTCGGCCGAGTACTTCGGGCAGGGTGTGGGTCGACCGACTTGACGATTTTTTATCCTCTAGGGTCTATCTACCGATTGATAGCGAAAAAATACGACAGTTATGTGACGCTACCTACGCATCTCATTTGTCTGGACAATTAGCATAATTGTCAATAATTAATGGTCAAGGCCAGCCTCGACCGACCAACGGTTTCTTATTCGGCTCAACTAAACAATATTTTTCATCATGCAAAATCATGACAGTTCAGACACCACACTATTATGACAGTCGCCTCTCGGACCATAGGGTGTGAATTGAAAGATGCATTATAGGTATTACGTACTTTATTAATTCAGGATTTAATTTGCATTAAATGTGATCAATATACACGCATTCATCTTTTCACACATAAAACTAATTAATGTACTTTTGGTTAACTATGAGTAAATATCTAATATCTAACAGACCTTCATGATTATATAAACCTAACATGAACCTCTCTCCTGAATTTAATCAAACCTTCTTATTTCAAAATTTCAACTGACTGCTTTTTTGCTCATACTAAATACCCTGTTACTTTTCTTCTTCTACAATTCTCTCCACTTAACTTCACCAGAGTTATATGACTTCGAACATTAGATTCGAATCTTGAGTACAGGAATAAAACTGCTTAACTACAATTTTCCAACCGCCATTTTACCTCCTTCTATCTTCTTGAGAAAACACATATAAAAACGCCCAAAAGAGTTCCTTATCCAAGCTTGGAAAAGGGGAATAGGATGCACGAGATATTTTCTAAATATCTGTGCAAACACATGACAAAATGGGCCAATATCTTGGCGCCAACCAGAACTACGGCTAGATAGATAATTTACGAGTGAACGATTATACTGCACTACTTTTCTTCGACTTCTTTACTTAAACTTTACTAACTAAACTGAAAATATAGCTACGACTCGGTAGATGTTATGAGAAAAATTACTAAATATCTTGGCGTCAGACAGAGCTACGACTGGGTATATGTTCCTGGCGCCAAACTCAAGCAGAGGAATGACCGGACCGACGCTTCAAGGTTGAGTGATTGTAAGGCACAATCTAATTTTTCCTATAGGTAGTACCGGCAGGCAGAAGAGAGCGAGATGTTCCCAGGCGATCCCATTATTACATTTGAGAGGGTAAAATATGCTCTTTATTTATTTGACATATTGTTGATTTCACAACATTGACGTAGATAAGGATATATTAAATTTAAACGTTTAAAAACGGTTTCCTTGACGGAGAGTGACAACTTGCTTTTCAAGCCATTGTTTCATATAATGGAATCTATTTTACCGACAGTCCAGGTTTGGACTAAGGGGGTAACTGATATACAATGGTTTGAATGCACAAATTGCTGTTTACCTGGGATGAAATAAATTTGTTCAGAGTTTAATTACGGCTCATTCACACTATACGAACATACATACGGCTCATATACCAAACTATACGGTGAAAAACGACAAGTTAATGTTGGTGGTTTCCCCAACAACTGCTTTTAACTCCCAATCCAAATTATAATGTTTCAAATTCAATGGGTTTTTATAAATAATTCTGCTGTTGAAAGAAATATAATATCTAGTTGGTTTAAAATAGGAGCCACCTTGATAGGTATAGATACCAAATAAATAGAAGTTACCAACCATTCAGTCCCAGCAATGGCAGTCTCAAATTTGGCGGAAGAAGGTGTCGCAGAACAACAACTAATTAAATCTACTGAGCACAGCAATCTTCAGTCAACTAAATCGTATTTACAAATGGGTGTGGAGCGCCACCAAGAACGCATAGTAAAACTGAGAAAAAGTATACCCATTGATAATGTAGCAGAAAATAACGAGCTAGTTGCAATGCTAATTCTTACCATTCTGAAACGATTGTAAACTCAGAAGTACGAGATACTGCCACAAATGAGCCAAATAACAGTGTAGTTTACAAAAACTGTGTTTTTAATATAACCAACAATAATTACACTAAATAATAATAATAATCATTAAGTAGTTGAGGTGTATTTGTTTTGTTAGAATTAAGAACGTATATTGTCTAGCTTAATGTTCGTTAATAATAAATTTGTTAAAATTTATTTTGCAGCTTTGATTTTACTTTATAATAAGTTTTTATCAAATAGGTATCTACTTACTTACTTTTTTTTTAGCACTTAATAATAAAATTTTGATATCATTATCCACCCACTTTAGTTGTACGAAATTGTTAAAAGTTGATCAAATATGGTTTACTACATGTTACTGATTTAAATTTTATTGACTAAAATTGGTGAAATTATGTGTTTTTAATCAATAATTTTTCGAAAACTGATTTACAATAAAATTCAAATATCAGTAGTAATTTTTGAGTACAAAATTGATAAAATTGTATTAATTATGGGTTACATGTTGAATCAAATTTTATTTACTAAAAGTAGTGGAAGTATGTGCTTTTAACCAATAAGTTTTCTTTCGGCAACTGATTTACAATAAAATTAAAATTTTAGTAGTACCTAGTTTTTAATCCACCTACTAGTGGTGTGATATTTTTTAAATTGATTATACATAGTCTATTTTATGTTTTTGGGTTAAATTTGATTTATGAAAATAGGAGGAACTATATTTGTTTTTAGCACCCTTTAGACGATGGAGCGGACAACCCTTCAAGAAAAACGTTTCCAATATTCACTATAGATAAGATTATTTAAAAAGTGAAATTTGAAGCATTCACTAATGATACAGTTATTGTAGCTTATAAGTGGAAGTATAAGCGTAGTGTACATCTCGATGCCGTCGCGACAAAGAGGCGTAAGCGCCAAAAAATGCAAAACGAGATTTTAATAGAAACGGATTCCAGTTAACACGGCCCAATCTATTGGCATGTTCAACTTAAGCGACAAATACTCCCATTCGTGTGAAATTGGATTTAAAGAATTGTAAGCGCCACGTCGCGCCCGAACTGCCGTTAGTAAGCGCCAAACTTCCATAGTTCAAGGTGATCTTACGCCCGGTATCAGTTTCCCACAAGGTAAGCTTCTTTATAAGTAATTTATTGCTTTCATCGATTAATTACAACATCAGGTTTTAATTCGCTGCATTATTTGTACAATTGACTTTAATTTAATGCAAAAAAGCCCAACATCTTACGTTTGTCGGTTACGCCTTTTAAAACTGATTTTTTTAAAAGGTTCAACCACCGTTATTCCATAAGCAAGTAACGCATTCTTTAGACCATGTCTTAGTTGCCACGACAAAATATTATTTGTGCAGATATTGTTGCCTGTATTAAAAATACAAGTACTTTTAAAAAGACGTAAACGCCAATAGTTTTTAACGAAAAGGCGTAAGCGATAAAACTATGAATAAATTGATGAATTATCATGTTTTTAGCATTTTTTAAATTTAAAATCTGCTTTCCAAATATTACAGAATAATTCTGTAAATTAGTAAACCCTTTGTGACACTAATTTCAGACGCTATTGGTTTTTCGGTCCTCCTGTAAAATTCACGTTTTGGCACTTACGCCTATTTGTCGTGACGGCGTCGATCTATTTCTCAATTTCCCTGAACCTCTAAATGATACGCAAGAGGACAGAAAATAGAAAAATAGTACTGTAACTGAAATAAATTTCCAAGCTCTCCTGTGGATTATGACATATACATGAATTTTGTCAATAAGCTTGAATTACAGCAAATGTTCCACTTATTTTCTACAGGCATATAGTTCAACAATTGTACATTGTACATTTACTTTATACCGAATACAGCCTGTCAGTAAATTCAAAATACATTTCAAAGGTGGATTGTCCGTGGATTTACTAATTTATGTGCAGCTGAACTCGAAGCTTGCAGCTAACGTTGTTGAAACATTGAGAATATTCGGTGTATCCATCAATTATTGAACATAACGCAAATTCGATCCTATATTGCAGGCCTTTGGAATCCAAATTCTGATTTAGTGTAGGCTGATTGGGTAAATCGTTCATCGTTCCTACAGAAATGTATGTCCGAATTGGTCTAGATTTCTATATAATACTAGACGACCCTTTATATATTTGTTTATGTGTACATATCATTATTTTCGCTATGATATTGGGTAAAATTTTGCTCTCCGCAAAGAATAACAGAGTAGGTTCTTTCGTTAGGTCTTTGTCCGCCAGCCTTTATCCTCAACTGCTTTCCTTAGTCCTGCTGATGATATATCCATTTATTTCCATCAAATTGTTCCTCAGTCGGTGGTTTCATTTTCTAATGAGACATTGTGGCATATTTTGACCACAATTAAGACTTCAGAAAAATCAAGTAAAATGTTGCAGGAAGTGAAGCAATGCAAAAAGCAGCACGTATGAAAAAAACCTGGAAATTCGAATTCTTTTTAGTTAATGCTACACGCTTATAGATGAAAGGATATACCACTACAAGCGAAATTGGGAAAACCTAATTGGGCTAGCTTGGGCAAACTGCAACTGTGCCTGTCAAGCTGTGTCCTAGGTAAATACGATATGAACGATGGGTACGGTACGGAAATCGCACGCATCGCAAATTAGATCCGCCAATAATTGCGATTATGGTCAAAGAAAATACGACAAAATATTTTTAAATTATATGTGAACCATGGCTCTAATATAAAGAGCACGTAAAATATTCCTAATGGATAGTGCTTTGGCGAAATTAAAAATTTTAAAGGAAACTACAAAGAAAGAGGATAGACAGGGACAAATTTAATTTGGGACAATTTCATCATCTATATCCTCAGTTATATGTATATATCCACAAATAAATGCCTTTCGGCAATATACAAGAATGCCTTCAGCTATAGAAGATGCATTAGTATTGGAAGATTGAACATTACCATTAGCATAAGGATTAGATAATTATTTGATAAGAATATTGAGAATGATTTCTTATACGTAATTTTTGTATGAGCTGCATTGTCTCGAAATAAGGAAGTACCTAATGATTTTAAAATCATCTTCTAGTGTGTCAAGAAGTTGAAGTGTCTTAGCTTCAATTTGGAATAGCTGACGTTCCACAAAATCTTCTGAGCTCTTCGTCTTTTTTCTTTTTGGGTGAAAGTTTGCAACACGATTGTGTGTCTGCAAACGCTCAGCAGTGAACGATTTGGCACAAACTAATGGTGTTGGGGCTGTTTCGATGGTATTTGGTTTTTCGTTTCCTTTATCACTCGATACATCACTATATCTACTATTCAATTCAGAATAGTCGCTTACTTTTGGTGCATCATGGACAATTGTTTCAAGTGGTCCTATATTCGGCCCATTGCTCTCTGTATCTCTGGGTGTAAGTAAATTTCTCATCATTTTAAAAGTTTATTTAGAGATTTCTAGAAATTGAATATTAAACTAACAAAGTTTTAGTCTTTTTTTTTGGGTGTATAACAACCGACTTCTTGGTGTGACAGGTAGTACTATCTGACAGTGATCAGCGGTATTTTCACCTTGTGAAGGCGTAAACCAAAATATTTATGAACTTTTTATATATCTTACATTTAAAGCATATCGACGGTTTTTGACAGCTGATCTTTACTTATGCAAGTTAAACCCGAATCTTAACCTGCATTCGTGCATAACTCCCGAATATTATGGTTCATATTCATTATACTTATTAAAATAGTAGGTACTGATATTTTAGGCTTTCCAGAACAATCATACTACCCGTTTCCATAAGTATTATAAATCAGAAAAATTCCCATTTCCTAAAATAATAATTATCGTAATTCTTGAAGAAATTCGACAAATTTTATCTCTGATTATTCCATTTCATAATTATTAAACTCAAAATTAAGTCATTAGGCTTCATTAAATAGATGTCCGGTAGAGGAAAATGCTTATCCTGAACTAATCGTAACGATGGGGGAATTTGGTAGTGTCCAAAATAGTATTTACTGTGTTCGCCGTATTGTGCCTGGTGACCTCTGCATATGTGCTAATGTACAAAGGCTTTAATCAGAGCATTGCATATAGAGCAAATACAACATACGCCGAGTCAAAACATCATAGTAATCAGCTTTGATTAGATTTAGGAATAGCCACTCTAGCTGCACATTGCTTTATCTTTATTTATTTATATGGTAGTCCAACTATGGGGGGAAACGGAAGATTACGTCTATAGCATTAAAGGTATTTAAAAATATCGAAAAACATAATATCTAGGATGAGAGTAGATATCCTTAAAAAGTATTGTGCCATATACAGGGTGACTCAAGAAGAAGTGACAAACGAAATTTCAATTTTCTAAACGTAACACACTTTTTAAACGTGTATATTGAGTCTTAAGAAGATTATGTGATTTATGACAGACTGTAATATTATATTTAGAAAATATATAATTTTCAGGCAGGTTGTTTATATAAGGTGCGCAATATATCAGTTATTATCAAGGTTAGTTTTTGTCATATTTATTTTTGCATTATTGCAAAACATGTGAGTTCGTTGTTAAAAAACGTTAACTATATTTTTCTTTGGGAAGCGACTGCTTATTAGTGCTTGTCTCACTTTTCCTAAGACTTCAGGGCGGAATTCAAGAGGGGTTAGGCCTATTATTATAGTATATCTTTGGTTATTTGAATGATTTGTGTTAAAATTGATATATCGATTCGACCATGTCTTTTTTGTATACCATTTTGTTTGTAAACTTTGTTGCTTTTTATTTCTAGCAGGCAGGAACGTCCAACTGGTGATAGCAGTTGGATTGCGGGGAGTGACGCCCCCGCCATGCCGAGTTGCCACAGGATGTGGCCCATCAAATCCCATCGCCCTCCTCCAGGCTGGAGAACACCGAAGTACAAAGTCTGGAGCTGATCAATGACAGTTTGTGGCAAGAGGAGCTGCATTGTATAAGCAGGCAGGAATGTCAAACTGGTCAGGGCAGTTTGATTACATAAAGTGACGCCCTCGACATTCCAAGTTTGCCACGGGATGTGGTCCATCAAATCCCGTCGTCCTTTACAATTACAAGGTCTGAAGCCAATCACTGGGGAGTGACCCAACAAACCCCATTCTTACCCCTGTCAGACTAAGAACCACCAAAGGAATGAGTCTGAGGCCGATACTTCCAGTGGAACCGGCCCTAGGTTGTGGATGCATACGCCTACTCGCATCTTCCGGTGAAAGACCACCCCACCAGAATTGGGAAGTTCTAAGTTTTTTTTCCGAATAACGTTCCGCTTCCGTCCTCGTGGTTCCGGGTTTCACAGTAGGAATATTTGGACATGATAGGATCAACATATTCCGGAAGCAAACTCCCCGGCTATTCGAATCTCCGGGTGCAGGGTGGCCCCGAGGCCCTTCATGCAACGTTTCACAAGCAAAAAAGATACCGAACCAATTTAGAATAGATTTCTGCAATATAAGAGGCCTAAATACAAATATTAATTTGGTACACCAACATCTACAAATAGACCACACATATGTGCCCTTACGGAAACACAAGAATGTTCTACAACAACAACAGTAAACAACCTCTATCCTGGTTACGACTTACACACCCGATTTAGACATAATTTCGAAATAAGTCTTTTTGTCTGAAGCCAAGAACGTTAAACCAATAAGGATAGCTACATCAACGATATTTGTCCCACTGGGAATAAGTCAATGCGTTAATTGTATAAGTAGATTATATTATGGTTTAGCCTTTTGATTATGTTTATTTGCCTATTACTCAGTAAATTTTGAAAATGTTTTGCATTAGACTTAGAGAAGAATATAACCATAGGAATTTGGGACAATATGAAATGAACTTTTCACATCAAAATGTTTTAGAAACTTATATTAAATTAAAACAAATATAATTACTTGGATTTGGATTATCATAAATATCACATGAAATTAAAAAAATAAAACTAAACATAAGTAACATACAGTAGGAGTGTAATCACTTTAAATATTAAAAAATATCACAAAATTGCGCAAATATGATGTTTCTGATGTGATTTCGCAAATGTTTACTTGATTTGACGGAATTTACGGGGTTTCGCAAAATTTTATTGGATTTTGCAAGACTTTAGAACAAATTATGTAACACGATTTCACGAAGTAATTACACCCCTGCCCCTGACATACAGTGTGTGGATAAAGTAGTGGTTTAAATTTTGCCTTAATTAATATATGTTTAGTTTCAAGCAATGTTCGCTCATTCATGCGCTGGTCAAACCCAATATAAATTGGTTGCTTCCATTTGGCAAATAAACCTATTGCCATGACTACCTACATTTGACTATAGGGACCAATTACTTAATCTTTTAAAATATCGTTATTCTTTTTCTTTGAATGTCTCAGTTTCAAGTTTTTGTGTATTCTTTTAACTATTTTTTTAATGGCAGCTCTAAAAGAAAAACATGTAAATAGGTCTCTAATCATAATTCACAGATAAGTAGGTATATCATTTAAATACTCGAATCGTTTTAGAAAAGTTGTACAGGGTGGCCCGTTTAAGAGGGGCATATACTTTATCTCGAAAGCTATGGGGATTGCAAAAAAATTAGTAAAATGATCTTTATATTTTTGTATTTTGAATCGTCATGTTTTTATATACACGGTGATCAAACAAAGTCAAATTTTTGAAATGAAACACCCTATATTTTATTATATTTTTGGATTCTACT
>JAEQML010061089.1:0-26210 GCA_016904865.1 Pissodes strobi | reverse complement strand
TTATCAAGAATATCAGAAATGTCAACGTTTCATTTTAATAAATAATAATGTATTTATTTGGTGCCAGAAACAAGTCAATGAATAAAAAAATACATAACATAGCAAACCAAGTAAAAAATTGGCAACACACAGTTACCTACATAAAACACAATAAAAAATAATCTAAAACAAAATAAATTCTTTAAACAACCATAGTGAAACCATGACTTAAAATGATCGCTAACTATTGAATTTTTCTCATGCAATATAAACATAATAAAACATCACGGAAAAAAATCACGTCGTGTAATAGTGCTAACCCAAACAAACAATTGTTTAAAATATATAGGTAGAAACGTCAGGATTGTAAAATTCAGCTAATTAATAAAAGGACCTTTCTATGAGCATTCTTTTAGACGCATTCAAATAGCCATCTGTAGGAAGCTCTCTCACATGTTGTTGTGCGTTAGTTTAATAATAATAATAATAATAATGCTTTGTTGTCAAAAAATTTCTTACTTTGTAGACAAAGCTAGAGCTAGAGTATAAAACATACGAAACATATAAAAACACAAATAGAAACATTCAATGAAAAGAAAAAGAAAAAGCAAACTATACAAAACTTTGTACAATTGTGCAATTTGTACGTGGTCAAAATTTCCCGAAATTTTATATATAATATTAAATATCAAAATATTTAACCATTTAAACATCAAAATTAAGTATTACTATAAAAGTCGTTGACTGCGTATAAGGCTCTCTCCAGTAAGTATGATCTCAAAGCTCTGCGAAAGGCGGGAAAATATGTTATTGACTTTATTTCAAATGGCAGATAATTGTGCATTTTTTTGCATTGTACAGTATAGAGCTTTTAACTAACTCTGAGCGTGGGGGTATGAATAATTCAAATTCACCAAAAATTCAAGCAGAAACAACAAATAATAAACCACTAAAAAATAAAATTAGTAATAAACAAAAGAAATTGCTGTCCATACTAATCGTGAAAAAACGGGAAAAATTACGCTCAGCCAGGTTTCTAAAGCTGTGGATTTTGCACTGGTTCCTCTGCCCACCACTATTGGGCCAGCAAATGAAAATATGGTTGTTAGCACAGACTTGTCTCAAACCTTACGCAATAAACCTCATGATGCCAACTGTGACTGGATCTGGCAAAAAGAGAATGGCTGACTCTGCAGATGGTCTTTTTCAGGGGGTACCTAGCAAAAAATGGATGTTTGTGGGTAGAGTTGCAGAATCAGTTACACCTGATATCATTATGGATCACAGGAGGACCAGGATTGATTCATCTAAACATAAATCCATAATAGTTGAGGAGCTTCCATCAAAATCTGGCTCAAGATCTTTTAAAATAGGTGTTGATGAGGCAACTTACAAAGAATGGGATAACTGTTATTTTTTACCAAGAAACGTTATTTATAGACCCTTTATATTCCGAAGATGCAAATAGGAGAAACGTCCATACGCCAGGGCAAAATTTTCAAGAGCCAGGGATCAAGCGGGAGACCTAAATGATGAGTTGAGGTTTTAGTACCAGAATGTTAGAGGTATTAGGACTAAAATTGCAAATTTAATGTGTAGTGTTCTTGCTGAGGACTTCGATATCATCTTGTTAACAGAAACATTCTTAAATGATGAAATTATGTCAAGTGAATTGGATTTGGAGGGGTATATGGTGTTTAGGCATGATAGGTATGTGAAAACTAGCTGGCCTAAAACGCCGGGTGGAGTCCTAATATCTGTCAGGGCAAATCTTTCATTTAAACAGAGTCCATCAGCCGTGGAAAACGTTGAACATCTGTTTATCCAGATTACAGTGGGGCATCAAAAGATCCTTATTGGAAATGCTTATATACCTGGTGTTTCTTCAGTAGAAGTCTATGAGGACTTTGATGGAGTTGGTGGATTCGGGAGTTTACTCTGATGTCTTTATTTGGGGTAACTTTAACCTTCCTGGGATATCATGGAAAATGTCGGAGTTTGGTTCGACTTCGCTATGCGACCCGACGAGGGAGGCAACGGCAGTGGCTGACTGTGTGATCTATTTGGGACTATATCAGGTAATTCAGACTGCAAATGTATATGGAAACTTTTTAGATTTATTATTTTCTAATTATTCTACTGTTAAGGTTAGAACTGGTGATAAGCCGCTATTAAAATTGGATGTACTTCATCCTGCGTTTGAATGTCCTTTTAAAATGTCACAATGTACTGAGACTCCTCAGCGTGATCATTTTTATTTTGATTTTAAAAGGTCCAATTTTGACGAAATCAGTCTTTATTTGTCGTGTGTTGACTGGAGCTTCATCTCTGGGGGCATTGATGTGAATGATATAGTAAGTTCCTTCTATGAAATTTTGGAAACCTTTATTAAGCAATATACTCCGGGGTCTAGATTAAAAAACCTAAATTTCCAAAATGGATGAATTCCGAGTTAAAATAGCTTATTATAGAGAAAAAGAAGGCACACAAAACATTCAAAATCTATAAATCAGTAGAAAACTATGCGAACTTTGCTAGTTTAAGAACACGGTGTCACCTATTATCTCAATCTTCTCATGATGATTTTATAGCTAACTTAGAAAGTGAGCTTCACGATAAAAAGACATTTTGGAGATATATTAACTCAAAAAAATGTCACCAAGAATATCCTAAAAATATGTTTTATGATGTGTGAAACTGATAACATACTTCAAATCACTGAATTATTTAAGAAACATTTCTCATCGGTGTACTCAGTGTATGATGACTCTCCTATACCAGAGGCTCCTGTTTATGATAAGTTTATTAATGTAAGTAACTTAAGGTTTACGTGTTTTGAAGTATATAATAAAATTGACGGTTTGAATAGAAATCTAGGGACGGGCCCAGATGGGGTTCCAGTTGTGCTGTTGCAAAATTGCAAATGTGTTTTGTCTGATATATTATGTACTATTTTCAACTTGTCATTGAGAGTGGAAGTTTTTTCAAGTGTCTGGCAGAGATCCTATGTCACACCAGTATTTAAGGATGGGAATAGGGCGAATATTCGGAATTATAGGGCTATCTCGAAAATCTCAATAATTGCCAAGATCTTTGAGGCTCTGGTTGCTTTTTAAGTTCATAGTTATGGAGGAACAACATGGTTTTACTAAAGGGCGATCAACAGTTTCCAACCCGGTCCCACGTCGGTCTGTTCTTTGTTTATTGTTAAATTATGTGAACCTTTTCAAAAAATGTAACGTGTAAGTTAAATTTTGATATGACCGTTATCGTTTGATGTAGTTTTGTGCCTCTTCGTGGATATGTCTTTTTGTTCCACTGACAAGTAACACTGAGGATGGCTCCGGCCGAAAGCGCTCTGTTACGCTAATTTAGAGGTCCTTTTGGATTAAAATTTTATGCATGGAATACAAAAAAACACTCTTCATTTAATATGGAGGGTTCCCTCAGTCTAACCAGCAAATAACGACCATTAGCCGCATCCGAATCTCGCGACAGTCGCACTATAGGTGGAGTCATCGGGTCCATACCCAGCCCACCATCCCTCTTCGCACTTTTCTCCACAACAACCTTCAAATTCTCTAGAGCAAGAGACTTACAGGCAGCCAAAGCTTCCCTGTCAGAGCCAACCCCAACAGACCTCATCCCGCAGGTATATGTACAGATGTTGAGTCAGAGCGTGGTAGTAGACTTCGGTCGTCCAAAGTGCTTGGTACAAAATGTTGATAGCCAGTGGTTGAAGGCGGCGATATTTCTTTGATTGAAAATAATGTCCCTGACCTCTATGTATCTAATTTCCTTAAAAGTAAATTGATTAAAGTTAGTGTGATTATTACCTTTATTTATATAGAAATTAAATGTATGAATGACCTGCAGGAGATACTAATAAAGTTATGCGCGACATTAACAAAAAGCAGTTAAATTGAGCCCTACTTGATTGGGTGTAACACCCAGTCAAGTAGCCCACCAGCTCCTCCTAAATGGTAAACCAGATAATAAATGCGAAAAGGTACGACTCAGCAGAACACCGACAAATGAGACAAATCACTTTTGATTCACCTTTTACCATTAGAGAACTTAACAAGGGAGTGAACGCGTTAAAAAATGGAAAAGCCGCAGGAGTGGACGATATATATGTGGAGCAAATAAAACACTTGGGGCCATCAGCCATACAACGGACCCTAGATCTCTTTAACTGCTGCCGAGAAACTTTTCAGATCCCAACACTAAGGAGAAAGGCCAAAGTCGTAGCTGTGCTGAAACCCGGGAAAGACCCAGAGTCACCAAAAAGCTATCGACCGATATCACTTCTCTGCCATATATACAAGCTGCATGAGAGACTTTTTCTTCATAGGATAAAGAAGGTCGTGTACTCAACTATCATCCCACAACCGGCAGACTTTAGACCTGGGAAATCCTGCACTAGTCAAATCCTGGCTCTGACGGAACACATCGAGGACGGATTTGAAAGAAAGCAAATAACAGGCCTAGCCCTGGTTGATCTTAGCTCCGCTTATGACACCATCAACCACAAAAATCTGCTGTCAAAAGCCTATGACACACGTAAAGACTACCAACTTGTCCAAATATTAGAATCGTTACTACAAAACAGATAGTTCTACGTGACCCTTGAAGGAAAAAAGAGTCGATGGAGAACCCAAAAAAATGGTCCAGCTCAGGGCAGCGTACTAGCACCAATACTGGTCAACCTCTACACTAACGACCAACCAACCCCACCTTTTACCAGAAACTTTGTTTATGCTGACGACCTTGGGGTAACAGCGCAGGGAGCAACATTTGAAGAGGTAGAGCAAAAACTGGAATCTGCCCTAGACCTTATGTCCACATACTACCAACACAACTCTCTGAAGCCAAACCCTTCGAAGACCCAGGTCAGCGCCTTTCACCTTCACTCTCGACAGGCAAACAGGAAGCTGCATGTCACCTGGAATAACGCAGTTCTAGAACATACCGAAAAGCCCACCTATCTTAGAGTCATATTGGACCGCTCCCTAACATAGGTTTCACTGTGAAAAAAAAACTCGAAGGAAGGTGGAGGCGCGGAACAGCCTTTTAAGGAAGCTCAGAAACAGTAAATGGAGTGCAAAACCAACAGTACTAAGAACTACTGCGCAAGCACTGTGCTTTTCAACTGCTGAGTATGCCTGCCCAGTCTGGTCTAAATCCGTACAGGCGAAGAAGGTGCCTGAACGAAACATGCCGGTTAATACCCACTGCAGAAACTATACAAGGCAGCAGGCTTCCCGAACCCTGACTCACGTAGGACTGCCCACGAGTTTAGTGAAAGAGTCAAGCAGACCTTCGACGATCGCCCCTCCTTATTCGGACACGAAGGACACATAGGAAGATTAAAATCAAGGAACCGCTTCCTGAGCTCCCCACTGGATGAACCACCCGAATTCTACCCAATAGCAGAGGCCCCTCCATGTGGGTCACTAACCGACTGGAAAACCTGGAGAACGCTTAACCGCTTAAGAACTGGTGTAGCCCCTGTGGGGCCTGTTGGAAAGAAATGACGATAAGTGCTACTGCGGGGCTGTACACGATATGGAGCACCTACTAACATGCCCAAACTGCCCTTACCAGTGCACCCTCGACGAACTGTGGACTGACAAGCCAGAACCACTGAACGTTGCCCAATACTGGGCAGAGAGACTGTTTCCGGACACGAAAAAGTAAAGTAAGATCAGAATAAGTGCAAATTTTCAGTGTTTGTGCTATTGTTATTACGGAACTAGTAGTTATTTGCCATGACGTTCTAGAAGGATTTCCAATTTTTCACAGAATCTGGCATATGCTCATTTTTGCAACTTGCAAGTCATGGGCGTATTCTTTCCGGAGATCATTAATTTTATTTTTTATATGTTCGCTTTTACACGCCCTGCATTAATGAGATTGTATCACGTTTCGATTTAATGATATTATTAAACCACAATATATTTAAGCCTTTTGTGGTTCGATCCTACACCCATCTATAATACTCACAAAGCCACCACTTATCATCGCTGTTAATAACATTGTCCAGTGCATCAGCATATTAATTTAACATGTTTTAGATTGACGCAGAGTTAGTTTTGCCGACAATGCGATCTGCAGTGGAGGAGCAACTCACCCTTATAGCTTTAGGTAAAGCCAACTTTAACGCAGTATTAAAACATACAATGGACATTTTCAAGCTCAAGTTTCAGTATTTTGTTAAAAATATAGATGGTATGGATCAACTATTTGAGGTTTCCTTTTCACCACTAAGTGCCTCTGGCAAAGCACATTCTAGGTATGAAAAGATTCCTTCTTAGAGATCGATTCTCGGAATATATTTACATTTATATTAATTTTGGTCAATTCCAGATGTGGAAAATGCAGAAGATACCTGAAATATATCCAGGCTAAACCGGCGAGGTTGCATTGCCCACAATGTGATGATACATACAGCCTTCCACAAAATGGCACCATTAAATTGTTTAGAGAATTAAAATGTCCGTTAGACGAGTTTGAACTGTTATGCTGGACTACTGGCAATAAAGGAAAAAGTTTTGTGTTCTGTCCTTATTGTTACAATAATCCCCCATTCAAGTAAGTAATTTTACCAGCGAATCTTGTAAATTCAATTATTTTATTAGAGCAAGCCTAACGATCACAGGTACCAGGATAAAAAATTGTCTCACTAAGAGCCTCATTGTATATTCGACTTGCCTGCTGATTTTATTAATTAGAGTAATTGTATTTGTTTTTTATTTTTCAGAGACATGCGAAAAGCAAATGGTTGTAATTCTTGTACGCATCCTACTTGCGCATACAGTCTTAATACCAATGGTGTTATTAATTGTGCTGAATGCGAATTCGGTGTTCTGGTGCTTGATCCGTCTTCGGGGCCTAAATGGAAATTGGGTTGTAATAGGTAATACATATTTAATTTAGTAATAATCCGTAAAAGTCAATATTCGCTTTCAGCTGTATTACGCGACTTACACATGCTTGCTTGTCCCTTGGGATTCGTATTTTATTACCAAGATATATGTACTTATCCACAAGCTCCCCTTCACAATTGCCAATAGTAATGTTTTCACTAGGAACTACGTTTATCATAAACTATGCTTTTGCAGTGTTGATTTTCAGATCGATCTCATCATATTCTTCCTTACAGCAATATCCTTTAGAGTTAGACTGTCGGATATCATGATTATGCCTTGTGAAAATCGCAGATTTGTTAAATTATTACCATCTATATTCATTCATATTATCGAACCAATTCAGACTACTTGTTAAGTTTATCAGAAGGATACATTTCTTGGAAATGATTGGGCAACAATAATTGTCACTTTGGAAACCTTGAGTCAGACGTGTCCTAAAATTTCGATATCAGTATAACTCCATGTCCTTGAAAGTACACTTTGTAATTAATTACTTCCTCATTAACATTAGGAGATTATAAAAAGTTTTGATCTTATACCATTATATTCTACATACTAAGATCTGTTGAACTGGTAGGACTAAAATCGGTAAAGCCAAATTTTGCGAGAATAATACTATGACTTATTTTGTAAATATGATTTTAATAATGAATATTTTTCTAGATGTGATACCATAATTAATCTTTTCGACGATGCTCAAAAGATCACTATCCTAGAAGAAAACTGCGACTGTGGAGCTCAGCTGGTAATTATCGAATACAAGGCGGATAAATCGAAACTACCCAATCAAGCCACAGAAATGAAAGGATGTATATTTTGTAGCCCGGAGTTTGCTAAATTGGTAGATAGACCCAAGGTTGCTGTAATCAGCAGACCACCCAGGCCTTTCAGGTTAGTATCCCCAGAATACAATGTTTTAGTTCAATTCTGAATCAGAACAGATTCGTCAGATTCCAATGGTTTTCCAGGCGAATGCTTAGAAGCACAAAGCTGTGGGGTTCAATCTCTAATATATGAATCATTAGAGATTGGACCACACGGGGCCTTCTAAGAGTCTACCTGGAAAACCTCAGAATCTAGCCAAATTATTAAGAATTAATAGGAGACTATCGGATCAGAATATGAAATACACTGTGTTTCTAAATGACACTTGTGCGGTCGGTACACTCTTATTTTATAGGTGTAAATCTGGGCCATAATGTGCTTATTTTCAAGCTTTGGATTTTAGACCCAATGGGTTGTACTTCAAAGCGTCCACCTGGAAAACTTTTGAATTCTTTTTTAGTCCAAGAACCAGCCAAAGAGTTCCGAGTTCATCCGTCGCTATGAGATTAGAACCTAAATGCAGCGAGTCTGATTGGCTGCTTCATTGCTGCATTGAACTGGACCAAATTTCTGTCGCCCCAAGTTTGAACTTTCTCCAGGTCTTGATTAATTGCTGTAATCTGCTCCTGTCTGTGGTGATAAGTCTCAGTCGCTGGTAAAGGTTTTTCTGATCTAAATTGGGAGACAAGGGTACTGTCATCTGCAAAACTGTAAATAGGATTATTCGTTTCGGTCAGCAGGTCATGAAAGTATTGAGCCCCGTCCGCGTTAATGGTGAATGTGTCTGACATGTATCCATCAACTGCAACGTGCAGATATCGGTTCTTAAGGAAACTTAAGAGAGAGAGAAAGAGCTGGGAGTCCGAAGGATGGCAGTTTGTTGAGCAGTCCGTCATGCCAAACTCTGTCGAATGCCTTATCCAACACAATCGCTCGAGACTCTCCGTAGTTCTCAATTGCCCTACTCCATATATGAGTGACATAGGCCAATATATCTCCTGTCGACTTCTCTTTGCGAAAGCCGTATTGATTATCGCTGATTATTCTGTTGTTCTCGAGGCACTTGAGTAGTTGCTGATTGACTACACGTTCCATGACTTTGGAGATTATTGGAAGCGAGGAAATTCTGCCATAGTTTGAGGGCGTGGTTTTCTTGCCTTTTTTCGGAACAGGTTGCACTCGAGCGACTTTCCAAGAAGATGGGTTAATCCCATTTCCGTAAGACAGAGAAAAAAGCCTGGAAAAAACGGGTGTTAGTTCGTTGGCGCAGTTCTTTAACACGATGGCAGGTATTCCGTCCGGTCCTGATGCCTTTTGCGTAACTAGTTCTTTAAGGATTTGACGAATATCACGGTGATGAAACATCGACCATGGTAGTGTTGATGTTCGATATGGTGAGGAGAGCCTTGCCTTGGGGACGTCTAAGGTAGAGTGCGATGAAAAGATTTTGGTGAGCATGTTTGCTTTTTCCTTGGCTGTAGTCACCGTGATGCCACGTTCGTCTGTCAAAGGTGGGAGAGACGTTTTTGTAAAGTTATTACTTACTGTCTTTGCTACCGACCAGAAATTCATGAAGCCACTGGGGCATTGCAAAAGTTTATTCCTGATCCTTTGATTGTGTTTGTCCTTAACAAACTAAAAATAATGCACGTTAACATCAGGTCCTTACGCAACAAATGTGATGAGCTTGAAGCATATATTATGGATAAGAACATAGATATCCTGTACATAAGTGAACATTGGATGACAAGTTCAGAAATAGAAAATATGAAACTGCCTGGCTGTCTATTCTACAAGGGAACTATCCATGGGTGGAGGCACTACAGTTTTCGTTAGGGAAAACATTGATTTTAACGTGTTAAATGTATGTAATAGTTTTAATGTAGAAAAATGTATAGAAGTTTGTGGTATTTATTTGAATAATTTTAATGTTAATGTATTGATAGTATACAGAAACCCATCTGGTCACTTTGACACCTTTTTGGAAGCCATGGAGGGAGTTATGAGCAGATTGGGTGTGAATTCTCAATTTGTGTTGGCGGGTGATTTTAATGTCAGGTTCTGCGAGCCTGATACGGATTCTCTTTATCTGAGGGATGTTTAGAGGGTTTCAGTCTGAAACAGACTGTCTTTCAGGCCACAAGGGGACAAAATTGTCTCGATAATATTTTCCTTGACGAGCAACTTGAGATTGTCTCTGTGCAGGTTTGTGGGATTGGCATTACTTATCACTTGTGTCAATTGGTAGAGTTTTCAGGTACTTGTAATGAAGTTGAAAGTCATCCAATCAAAGAGAACATCTTCAGGCCGCTGACACAACAAGGTATGTTAAAATGTTATAACACACTATCAGAACAGAATTGGAGTATTGAAAATGATATAAGTGAAAATGTTGATAAAACGTTCACTACATTTGTTTAATATCTTAGAAAACGCTTATTTGCAGTCATTTCCCGAAAAAAAAAACCTATAAAACTAAATCTAACCGGGCAGAGAAGGTTAGCTGGTTCACAGATGAGCTGAGAGTGTTTAAAAAATATGTAACCATAGAATTACTGAATATTTTTAAATCTTATAGGAAAACATACACAAATGAAATTAAAAATGCTAAAATTAAGGCAAATGACAGGCATATAGCAACTTCAAGCAACCCTATAAAAAGTATGTGGGAAATTATAAATCTTAACAGAGGCAAAAAGCAAAAGCAGAGTGACTGTAACATTACTGCTTACATCTTTAACAATTATTTCTCTGGAGTTGCACAACTCTTAGTTAAAAACATGCAAATACCGGAATCAAACACATAAATACCGGAACCAAACACACAATCACTTTGGATCAATCCCGACAATGAATCGATTTAAATTTTCACCAGTTACTTTTAATCAAGTACGGGACATAATTAACGGCCTAAGAAACAAAAATAGTCGTGACTGTTTCGGTCTAAATGTCAAACTAAAAAAGTGTCAAGAATATCTTCCTGAGTCCCCTTACGAAATTAATAAATTTGTGCTTTCAATAGTCTTTGTTCTTTTTTTTTTTTTTTTTTTTTTATAGCAGTGGCACACACACTACAGGTAGATCCTATGGCGCTCGACGAGCGGTATGTGCGCGAAGATGTTGATTGACACGGTTCTTGAATATTTGTAGGTTGTAATTAGTGGGAAACAGATGTCCTGGAAGTGAGTTCCACAGTGATGCAGTGCGCCAGACAAAGGAGTTCTGGTAAAGCGATGTTCTAGGTGTTTCTAGTTGTACGACGAACTGGTGCGCTCCTGCCGTCTGTCGGGACTGCCTGACAGGAGTTGCCAGGGGCGGGATTATGCGGGCCAAATCCTGGGAACATCTGCCGTGAAAGTATCTGTAAAACAGAGACATCTCGGCCACATGTCTGCGATGTTCCAGACTATCCAGATTCCGGGTCAACTCCGGATCGCCGACGAGACGCACAGCCCTCTTCTGAATGGAATCCAGCAGCTTTAGTATGCTTTGGTGCGGCACCCCAGATATGTGAGCAATATTCTAAGCACGGTCTTATTTGCGCTTTGTACAGCAAGAGCAACTGCTGCGGTGTATAGAGTTTCTTGTTGCGAAATAGCGCACCAAGCTTCTGGGAGGCTGATTTTGCGATGTTAGCAACATGGTCATGTCATGACATATTGCTGTTGACCGAGACACCCAGCAGTCCGATTGACGAGGATGAAGGAATGGTCGATCCTGCCATAATGATGTCAGGGCCCGCTGTATTGGCCCTCTTAGTAAACGTTGCTGCTTGGGTCTTTGCTGCATTGAACTGGACCAAATTTCGGTCGCCCCAAGTTTGAACTTTCTCCAGGTCTTGATTAATTGCTGTAATCTGCTCCTGTCTGCGGTGATGAGTCTCAGTCGCTGGTAAGGGTTTTTCTGATCTAAAGTGGGAGACAAGGGTACTGTCATCTGCAAAACTGTAAACAGGATTATTCGTTTCGATCAGCAGGTCATTAATATAGATGAGGAACAGAGTTGGTGAAAGTATTGCGCCCTGAGGCACGCCCGCGTTGATGGTGAATGTGTCCGAGATGTGTCCATCGACTGCAACGTGTAGGGATCGGTTCTTAAGGAAACTGGCCAGCCAGCTGCAGAGAGAGGCGGGCAGTCCCAAGGACGGCAGTTTGTTGAGCAGTCCGTCATGCCAAACTCTGTCGAATGCCTTTGAAATATCCAACGCAATCGCTCGAGACTCTCCGTAGTTTTCAATTGCCCTACTCCATATATGAGTGACATAGGCCAATATATCTCCTGTCGATCTCTCTTTGCGAAAGCCGTATTGATTATCGCTGATTATTCTGTTGCTCTCGAGGTACTTGAGTAGTTGCTGGTTGACTACACGTTCCATGACTTTGGAGATTATTGGAAGCAAGGCAATCGGGCGATAGTTTGAGGGCGTGGTTTTCTTGCCTTTTTTTGGAACAGGTTGCACTCGAGCGACTTTCCAAGAGGATGGGTAAATCCCTTTTCTATAAGAAAGAGAAAAAAGCCTGGAAAAAACAGGTGTTAGTTCGTTGGCGCAGTTCTTTAGCACGATGGCAGGTATTCCGTCCGGTCCTGATGCCTTTTGCGTATCTAGTTCTTTAAGGATTTTGCGAATATCACGATGAGAAAACTTGACTTCTGCCATGGTGGTATTGATGTTCGGTATAGTGGGGAGAGTCTTGCTTTGGGGCACGTCTAAGGTAGAGTGCGATGAAAACATTTTGGCGAGCATGTTTGCTTTTTCCTTGGCTGTAGTCGCCGTGATGCCACGTTCGTCCGTCAAAGGTGGGAGAGACGTTTTTGTAAAGTTGTTACTTACTGCCTTTGCTACCGACCAGAAATTCCTGGAGCCACTGGGGCATTGCAAAAGTTTATTCCTGATCCTTTGATTGTGTTTGTCCTTAATTTCGTCGATCACACGTTTGCACTCGTTTCTCGCTTCGATAAAATAATTGCGATTTTCAGCAGTCTGATTTTGCTGCCAGTACTTATAGGCTTGCTGTTTCCTTCCTACAGCTCTTTCGCATCTTTTGTCGAACCAGGGCTTTCCTTTTGATGGTAACTTGATGGAATTTGGGATGTATGCTTCCATTCCTGAGGAGATTACTTGCACGATCTCTTCGCAGCAGTCTGACGGGTCGTCAGTGGCAAAGCAGACGTCGAGCCAAGGAAAATCTAGGTAAAACTGCCTCAGATCGTCCCAGTTTGCAGAATTGTAATGCCAGATTTTGCGAGGCAATGGTGGATCCTTCTGTATGAGTGGCAATTCACAAACCGTTGTAATAAGTTTGTGGTCGGAGGTACCTAATGGCGGACCAACTGTAACCTTGTACTGGTCAGGATTGGTGGTCAGAAAAAGATCCAGGAGGGCGGCGAATTCGCCCCTCTCTGAGATTCGAGTTGGTTCGTCTACAAGTTGAGTAAGCCCGCAGCTGATGGCAAATGCTTCAGCTTCTCTACCTTCGTTGTCGGTCTTGTTGTGATGTTTGAGCCAGTTGGTGTTGTGGGCATTGAAGTCTCCCAGAACGATTATTTCTGAACTGGGGTGATCGACCTGTATTGAGTCAAAGGTGGTAGCTAGTGTTGAGAAAAAGCTTTGGTAGGCTCTATCGCTCGGAGGGCGATAGAGACAACATATAAACTTGGTTAATCCCTTGGCGGTGAACTCGAGCCACATGACGTCAAGGTTGTTCGGTTCGAGTGTTTCCTCGCGGTGACATGAAAGGTCGCTTCGGACAAAAAGGCATATTCCGAACTTATGTCTAAATCGGGTATGTAAGTCGTAACCAGGATAGAGGTAGTTCACTGTTGTTGTTGTAGAACATACTTGTGTTTCTGTAAGGGCTAGTATGTGTGGTCTATTTGCTTGTAGATGTTGGTGTACCGAATTTATGTTTGTATTTAGGCCTCTTATGTTGCAGAAATCTATTCTAAATTGGTTCGGTATCTTTGCTATCTGTGAAATGCGGAATGAAGGGCTCCCAGGGCCACCCAGCGCCCGGAGATCCGAATGGCCGGGGAGTTTACCTCCGGAATATTTTGATCCTGGAAGCACCATCATGTCCATATACTCCTACTGTGAAACCCGGGATCACCAGCGCGGGAGCGGAACGTGATTTGGGAAAACCACTTAGCGCTCCCCAATTCTGGTGGGGTGGTCTTTCACCGGACGATGCGAGTAGGCTTATGCATCTACCACCTAGGGCCGCTTCCACTCGAAGCATCGGCCTCAGACTCATTCCTTTGGTGGTCCCTAGTCTGACAGGGGTAAAAATGGGGTTTGTTAGTTCACTCCCCAGTGATCAGCTCCAGACTTTGTACTTTGGTGTTCTCCAGTTCTTAAAAAACCATTGTAATACCAATATTCAAAAAGGGGGACAAAGACAAGCCAGAAAATTATAGGCCCATTTCTCTATTGCAGCATAGAATATCTAAAATAGTGGAGAAAAGTCTCTCTTTCCAAATGGTCGACTTTTTGGAAAACAGTGCATTATTCCCTGAAAAGCAATTCGGTTTCAGAAGCAATAGAAGTCCAGTGCTTGCAATTATAGATCTTATTTCCTTCATAACTGAAGCATATTACAAATGTCATTACAGCTCTGTACTTTTTTGCGATCTTACAAGGGCTTTTGATTGTGTTTGTGTTAGTTTGGGTTAGCTTCAGGTCTCTAACTTCTGTAAGGAGAGTATTGCACTATTGGAATCATACCTTGCAGAAAGGAAACAGATGATAAGGGCTGCTGGGGTGTTGTCGGGGGAGAGGGTAGCTGATATTGAAGTTCCGTAGGGATCGGTTTTAGGGCCGATACTTTTTCTGATATATATATATATAAATGACCTACCTAATGCTGATAATCAAGCAAGCTACATACTCTTTGCCGATGATACCACAGTGGCTCTTGCTTCTGAGAATCTCCAATCTGTGCTCCTTCAGACAGATGAAGCAAAGAGCAGAGCAGAATTATGGTTTGTGGAGAACAGATTGTTAATGAATGAGAAAAAACTAAAATAATTGTTTTTCCCTGAGACCCGATGCGGGAGTGAACCAGGGAGTGGATGCTGTTGGGTTTCTCGGGGTAAGGTTGGATCCAAGACTACAGTGGGGCGGTCATGTGGAGTGTCTCTGCGCGAAGCTCAACAGGAATATCTTCGCTTTGAGGAACCTATCGGCTTGTGTTTCCGGGGTTACCCTGAGAACAGCTTATTTCTCCCTGTTTCACTCGCATATGAGCTATGCTTTGCTAGTATGGGGACATTCAGCTGGAACATATACGGTTTTTCAACTCCAGAGAAGAGCGGTTAGAGTAATAGCAGGACTACAGTATAGGGAAGATTGTAGAAGGGCCTTCGCAGAGCTCGGTGTTCTCACGGTTTCTTCTCAGTTATAAAAGTGATCTGATTCCAGCCTACTGGCGGCTAAAGAGGTGTCTCTCTGAGTTTCGGGTTGGTTCTTCTACAAGTTGAGTAAGCCCGCAGCTTATGGCAAATGCTTCAGCTTCTCTACCTTCGTTGTCGGTCTTGTTGTGATGTCTGAGCCAGTTGGTGTTGTGGGCATTGAAGTCTCCCAAAATGATTATTTCTGAATTAGGGTGTCCTGTATTGAGTCAAAAGTGGTAGCTAGTGTTGTTAAAAAGCTTTGGAGACAACAACATTGCGTATCTGTATTTGTGTTATGAGCTTTAGTCTAATTAAAAGAGCTATTCGATTTCAGAAAATTATCTAATAATATTTGTTATAACTGTTACTCAAAATATTAATTAATTTGTGTTGGTTCTATGCATTTTTTATAAGTCAAGTGAACTTGTTCTTAATTCTTATTTGAAATTAAAAAAATCTTCAATTCCTAGTTTCAAAGTTAGAATTTAGCTTTATTCCGAGTTTCAAACACAGAATTCGGGAAACATGCTAAATTTCGAGTTTTAAAGTTAAGATTAGGCGTAACTATGATTTGTTCTTAGTTGTAGTGTTTAAAGTCAGAATTAAGCTTAAGAAAATACAGTAAGAACTTAAGAAAAATCCTTAATTCCAAGTTTAAAAGTCACAATTAAGTTCAATTCCGAGTTTTGCACTCGTACTTAAGAAAACATCCTTAATTCCAAGTTTAAAAGTTGGAACTAAGCGTAATTTGCAGTTTCAACCTCAAGATTAAAGAACCATTCTTAATTTCAAAATTGAAAGTCAAAATGAAGCTTAGTTCCGAGTTTAAAACCTATAGTTAAAGAAACATACTTAATTTCGAGTTTAAAAATTGGGCTTAATGTCTAGTTTCAAATTCGGAATTAAGAAAAAAACCTTAATCCCAATTTCAAACTGAAAATTAAGGAAACTTAGTAGTCTTAGTTCAGAGTTTAAAGGTCGGATTAAAGCTTAATTCCTACTTTTAATGGCAGAATTAATAAACAATTCTTAATTCCGAGTTTCAAAGTTTAATTCTAACTTTGAAATTCGGAATTGAGAATGTTTTCCTTTATTCTTAGTTTAAATCTCGGAGTTATGGGTTTTTTCTTTTCATTTTATGTTTTAAACTCGGAAATAAGAATTTTGGCGCAATTATGACTTTCAAACTCGTAATTAAGTGTAATTTTGAGTTAAAAAGTCAGAATTAAGGAAAATGTGTATATGTTTGTTCTGCGACTTCGTGCATAAGCAAGTTCAAATACTTTTTCAATTTTTATTTTATCTCTGTAGTAAACATTGGATTATTAATTATTTGACTGACAAATTACTCTTTTTTTCGACTGTTTAAATTTGGCATACTCTATTCTGAGACACCATGTATGACTGAGATTTTTCAGGATTCTTATTTAACAACAAATTTTTTTATTGTTACCGAATTTATCGGCAAAATCTATTATTTATTATTTGTGCAAGAATGTATCTAACACCTGTCATATTATTTTTAGAGGTGGTAAAACGGCGGGAGCCAGAGGTGGCAGAGGGACTGGAGGAAGGGGTAGGGGCAAGCCCAAAGATAAAATGGCGCAATTGGCAGCTTATTTCGTTTAGGATTAGTTATTACTATTATTTAATTAATTTAGTGAATTTAACTAATTTATTAATGAGAAATACAAGAAAACGGCGAACAAAGTTATGTTCTCATTAAAGCAATATAATTAGATTCACTATAAATAGTATCCTGAAAAATATAGGTAACAGATTTTTAGGTGTGAAGTAACCATTGCAGTACAGTATGTTCGTAAAACATCTTCTTACCCACAAATGACTTAAAGTTTCTATAAACGTAGGCTCTGTTTTCAATCGTTACTGAAAAACTGGGTTAATATTGATTAAAATACATTTTATTTCATGTCGTTTTAAGCATTAATCTGTGGTGATAATTCACTTCGTAACAATGTCATTCCTGCAATATTTCATCAACTAGACTCAGCTTTATTTAAATAAATTTTATTTTTTCTTCAAACGTCAAAAAAAACGATTTTTTATCACTCAACAGGCAAAGGTTTAAAGTTCCACTTTAAATTAACGAAAAAGCTCGGCGGCCGATAGAGTATTTTGCTGCCACTGGTTTATCCAATCATGTAACGAATTTTTTTATCTAGTGAGTGATTCTGTCATATTCAGTGATATCACATTTTTATCAATATTTGAATAAAAAATCGCATGCTTATTTTAGAGTAAAAGTGACTTTTTGTTGTTCGTCTGTATAACTTTTTTTTATTGCATTGCTTTATTGCTATAAGAAATTACAATTCTCGTCGACAAAGCCATAAGCAATACTAACTTAAGATTAGAGAAAACGAAGGGTGCTAGCAGAAAGTCTAGGACAATCAACGTAATATTGACATATAATGCATACATAAAACAGGTGCTAAGTTAAAAATAAGAGATAAAACATCAAATCCCAAAAATAAATATAACAAACAAACCTAAGCAACAAACACTCCTAAGCAACATATAAAAAATCGAAGCTGTTGTCTTAAATACAAACCAAAACAAATTGATATAAAATTTGAATTTAAAATCAAACATTCAGCTACTAATATTAATGACAATTGAGCTGCTAAAGAACTATGAAAACAAATACACTTCAAAGCCGCGTAAAAGTAATGAATCATGAGGCTACAAACAGTCCTTATAGTATTCGGACAATGAATAATACCCCTTAGACAATAACAGCAAATGAATCTGTGATCGTTTATCAATTCCACCCATCATAGGCTCAGAGAAAGATGCCTAAACATCGCTTTAGCATTATATTTATTTATTTATTCCACGAACCAGTTGCGCAATATTACAAAATAGAATATCTAAATCTACGTTCACCTAACCTACAATAAAAATATAAAAAGGTAAAAGCTTCAATTAACATCACATTGACATCACATCAAGGCTGAACGAAAAAGAAATAAGTACAACACAGTAAAGTAGAAAGGAAAATTGAGACAAGACCAGAGAGATAGTGTCACCGGGGTTGATCATCTAACACAAAATTTAAGGTCTCTTCTACAGTTGATGGGCCCATCAAAGCAGTCAAGATCAGAGGTATACTGATTATCCCTTGCTACCCTAGGCAGAAAACACAGTAAAGTTGAAAGGAAAATTGAAGCAAGACAAGAGAGACAGTGTCACCGGGGTTGATCATCTAACACAAAATTTAAGGTTTCTTCTAAAGTTGGTGGGTCTATCAAAGCAGTCAAGATCAGAGGTATACTGATTAGCCAATCTTGCTACCTTAGGCAAAAATGCGTTAATGGCGTAGTTCTATGTGTTGTGTTATGAAAAGAAACCGTTTGTCGAGTTTGTCTCGGCTGAACATGAATGCCAATCCTACTTAGGAGCTGAGGACAGTTGCTGCGAGAATGAAGAATGTTGTAAAATAGTGACAAATCTTTTTGATTTCGTCTCGTCTGCAAAGTATGCCCCAATCAGATGAGTTCACAGAGTTCTGATAATTGGTTCCGGCTTGGTTTTGCTTGAACAATATATGTCTTAACAATTTGTGTTAAACTCTTTCGATATGTTGGGTGTGTACATCATAATGAGGAGACCAAATACATGAGCCTTATTCCAAATGCGGGCGCACAAGGGAGCAATACAGTAAACGAATAGAATCGATGCTCTGGAAGTCACCAACACATCTCTTGACAACACTTGAAGAGCCTTAGAAACTGCCCCAGAAATATGCGGGATAAAACTCAAGCGACTATCAAGTGTAATTCCCAGGTCTCTAATATGAGAAACTGACTCTATAAGGTTATTGTTGATGTAATAGGAGTGGTCAACACTATTCCTGCTTTTACTGAAGCAAATTGAGTAGCTTTTTTTGACATTCAAATCCATACAGTTGTTGTTGCACCAGACAATGAGTCTATCCATATCTGATTGAAGCCTGAGGCAATCATCTGTGGATCTAACTTCAAGATATCGTTTTAAGTCGTATGCAAAGACAAGGAAGAAACTGTCATTTATGTATAAGGAGGACTTGAACAACTTGTGATCTGTCAGTCAAATAGGAGTAAAGCCATTGCAGCAAGGGTGCATATGAACCCCTGCCCTCTTCAATTTGTGGATTAGCAAGTGATGATTGGCTCTGTCGAAGGCCTTAGAGAAGTCAGTATACAATGCGTGAGCTTGACACCCCTCCTCCAAAGACCGGGATAAAAAATCTGTGAATGACAAAATATTTAGCTGTGTGGAACGGCCGGCAAGGAAACCAAATTGCTCATCAATCAGTTGACCTTGAAGAGAACAAGTCAGAAAATCACACACGAGGCTTTCGAAGATGTCTGGAATGTTACTTAAAATGCTGATAGGCCTGTAATTGGTCACCTGGGAGGTATCTCCTGTTTTGTGAAGAGGCGCTACGAGTCTTCCAGTAATTTGAATGTAAGATTCATTAAATATAAAGAAAAGGGAGCGTGCTAACAAAAAGCTGAAATGTTTTAAAAATATGAGGGTAAACCATCAGGACCTGGACCCTTGCCTATGTCCAGCTCTGACAGCCTAGCAGCAGATATAGAAATAGTTAAGCTGTTTAGATGTAAATTATTAAAGATCACTTCATTGGGTTAGTTGGCATAGCATGTTTTCTTGCTATACATTTCTGAAAAGTATTCAGCAAACAGACCAACTATCTCCTATCCAGAAGACCCAGTGACATCCTTATAAGAAAGTTCATTAGGAATTTGGATTCCACCTTTTTTGGAGCTTACAAACATCCATAAATTTTTTAGGTTAGTCGTAAGGGATATCTCAGTAAGCTGAACATAGTCTCGATAATCCTGCCTCTTTATTACCGAATTCTTCAAAAAAATAACTATATGGTAAAGGTAGTTAAGGTAAGTGACCGTCTGGTGTTGTAGACCGTGTTTGTATCCAATTCACCATCATGCTTTTCATATAACAAGTAAACACTGTCTAGTATACAGATTGATGTTAATACGACTGATTGAAAAGTTGTGTACGATCGGCTTTTTATATAAAAGGTGATATAACAAGAATATATTTCTGATATGCTATTCCATTTCATCGGTGGCGAAATACTCATAAATGGCAGCTTCTTAAAAAATCTGGCTAAAATAGTAGCAACTTTATGAGCCGCAATATTCCCAAGCAATACAGTAAACGAATAGAATCGATGCTCTGGAAGTCACCAGCACATCTCTTGATGAAGCCCAACATTTGAAGAGCCTTAGAAACTGCCCCAGAAATATGCGGGATAAAACTCAAGCGACTATCAAGGGTAATTCCCAGGTCTCTAATATGAGAAACTGACTCTATAAGGTTATTGTTGATGTAATAGGAGTGGTCAACACTATTGCTGCTTTTACTGAAAGAAATTGAGTAGCATTTTTTGACATTCAAATCCATACAGTTGTTGTTGCATCAGACAATGAGTCTATCCAGATCTGATTGAAGCCTGAGGCTATCATCTGTGGATCTAAGTTCAAGATATAGTTGTAAGTCGGCTGCAAAAAGAAGGAAGAAACTGTAGTGAAAAGAAAATGATATATCATTTATGTATAAGATGAACAACAGGGGCCCCAAGTGTGACCTCTGGGGCACACCAGACACAACAGCTATCTCAATCGATTGAAAGCAAGGACTTGAACAACTTGTGTTCTGTTAGTCAAATAAGAGTAAAGCCATTGCAGCAAAGGTGCATCGACCCCTGCCCTCGTCAATTTGTGGATTAGCAAGTGATGATTGACTCTGTCGAAGGCCTTAGAGAAGTCAGTGTACAATGCGTGAACTTGACACCCCTCCTCCAAAGACCGGGACAAAAAATCTGTGAATGACAGAATATTTAGCTCTGTGAACGACCGGCAATGAAACCAAATTCCTCATCAATCAGTTGACATTGAAGAGAACAAGTCAGAAAATCACGCACGAGGCTTTCAAAGATCTTTGGAATGATACTTAAAATGCTGATAGGCCTGTAATTGGTCACCTGGGAGGTATCTCCTGTTTTATGAAGAGGCGCTATATAACTAGTCTTCCAGTAGTTTGAATGTAAGATTCATTTAATATAAAGAAAAGGGAGCGTGCTAATAAAAAGTTGAAATGTTTTAAAAATATGAGGGTAAACCATCAGGACCTGGACCCTTGCCTGTGTCCAGCCCTGACATCCTAGGGTATATGCCAGATATAGAAATAGTTAAGCTGTTTAGATGTAAATTATTAAAGATCACTTCATTGGGTATATGGCATGTTTTATTGCAACACATGTCTGAAAAGTATTCAGCAAACAGACCAACTATCTCCTCTCCAGAGGACCCAGTGACACCCTTTTAAGAAAGTTCATTAGGAATGTGGATTCCACCTTTTTTGGAGCTTGCAAACATCCAGAAATTTTTTAGGTTAGTGGTAAGGGATATCTCAGTAAGCTGAACATAGTCTCGGTAATCCTGCCTCTTTATTACCGAATTCTTCAAAAAAGAACTATATGGTAATGGTAGTTGAGTAAGTGACCCTCTGGTGTTGTAGAACGTGTTTATATCCAATTCACCATCATGTTTTCCATATAACAAGTAAACAAAGGTGATATAACAAGAATGTATTTCTGATATGCCCCTGACCATGCTTGAGATTAAATCTATACTATTCTATTTCATCTGTGGCGAAATACCGTAAACTGGGGTGACTTTGCCAACTTTTGGGGGTTTTTCATTGATAACATAAAATACTTTAGCTGTAGTGCCTGATGGATAACATATGTCAAATTTAGACATGTTTTCTATCAGTTAATTTTTCAATGCCTTATAATAATGTATTATATTTATTTTTTTGGCCTAAACCCAGGAGTGGGGTAACATTGCCATGACATATAACTGGCTTAAGAAGGCAAAATTAGACCAGTTTTGGTAAAATTTTGTTCTAGCGTGAAATTTCCAACATTTTCGTAAAAAAATCACAAAAATATCTTGAAAAATAAAAAAGTTATCGACTATTTAGAAAATACCTTTATTTTAGACACTAAAAATTCTGCAAAATTAAACATAAAACATAACTCTAACTGAAACAACATTTTCTTTTTTGGTTAAAACTTTGGTAACCTATCTAATCATTAGTATTATTATTACAGAAACCATCCTAGTTAAATTTAAAATTTGTCAAATGTTCTTCGAAATAGAATAAATCTCTCGAGGAAGAAGAACACCCCGGTTGCTGCGAAACTTTGACGATTTCACTTTTTCGAACGTGAGATATATCCTCTTCGTCAGGAAATCTGAATGCTGTTTTTCTATTTCGTAAGAATTTTACCTCAAAAAAAATCGTCTTCATCTTTTCTAAGAATTTTCCTAATAAAATGGACAGTACTTTTTTGAGTTTTAAAAGCAACAATCACGAAATCTCCTTCATTGTCGATGGTTTGGGTGCATTACCATTTCCAATATTCTCTTGGTTTTCAAAATTCATAAACTGAGTCAGGCTCATCGAAAGTTTTATCATTCTCCTGAGTTCTTGATGCGTCATCATCTTGATAATATTCGATGACATCCTCCACACTTTCCCGCATTTCCACATTATTGGCAATATTTGCCAGATCTTGAAAACACACTGATTTTCCTGGTTCAACATGAACCATTTTCTTCCTTTTAATTTTCTTAGGTCCTGCCGGAGTTCTCATTTCTTTAAGGTAATTGACAACTGTGTCTCCTATCTGTAGAGTAGTGCCCTCAATTTTTTTGCTGGCAGTAATTTAAGAACAGAATTTTTATCAAGTGGAAAAATTCCAGCTTTTTTAAAACCGTTCTTTATAATGAGCTCCTGGTTAATTTCACATTTGTTCATTAGAGTTCTTAGTAAAATGGGAAAACTGGTTTTATTCAGCGTAGAATTTCTGGGATTCTTTAGTTTGTAGTCGGTTAATATAGACCTCCAGGCTATTTTTAGAGGTCTGAAAAAACTGACGTCTAAGGGCTGTGCGAGGTGCGTCGAGTTTGACGGAAGAAACACGAACCTTATATTAGCCCTTTGGCATTCTTCTAAAATTTCAATGTTGAAATGAGACGATACATTGTCACCAATCAGGACTTTGGAACCTTCAAATTTTTTTTGCCCAGGGAAGCACCACTTTATTAAACCAATCCTGAAAATTAGCACTGTCAAACCACCCGGATTTTGTCCGATTATATCTTGCGCCGGGGGCCCTCCGACGCACCATTGGTCATAAATTCGCTCGGCTTTGTAGACCGTGTAGGGAGGTAAAAGTTCTGTCACTGCAAACATTATTGATATGGCTGTTTTCGTGGCGTTGATCACTCTCTCCGAATACTTCGTCCCTCTTCGAAAGATGCATTTTTTGGAACCAGGGTCATCTGTGAGGTTAGTATCATCATAGTTTAAAATACGACAAGGAGCAACATCTTGCAGGCTTCTCTCTATATTATTAAAATAGTTGATAAATTATTCTTCAGTCTTTTCGGCTCTCACTCTTTTAATATTTTGACACTGCCTTTGAGTAGGTCGATGTTTATGTCGTTTCAAAAAACTGTAACCCCATTCCACTCCAGGCAAATTATTTTTGAATTTCCTGATTCTTGTTCCTTCCTTATCCAAATGACTTTTAACAATAAATCTTAGATCCAGCATAGTTAAGGGACTTCCAAATTCTGCACATGCTACAATTACATCTACAAGGCTTCTTTCAAAAGCCTCAGAAAGTATTGTAGGTGCTCCCACATTTTGTTGATGCTTATTTTTAATTTTATTTAGTAAAGTTCTTCGAGGAATATTGTAATTATTTGAAGCTTCTGATATTTTCAGCCTGCCTCTTCTAACTTGGTGAATGGCTTCTTCAAGTCCTTCGTCCGTATAATCCCTGTAGCGCCAGGAACCAATGGGTCGTTTGTAGTTTCTTGGCATTTTCTTTTAACCCTAAATGAAAATCTATCAATATTTGGATAAGCCAATGTAAAAACATGGGGTAACATTGCCATTATATTAAAATTGGTGCTCAAGTTTTTTTGATAACTTTGGCAACATTGTTTTATAATGGTTATAACCTCAAAAGCTACACAAAAAAAAATTCAAGTTTCTATTCTATGTATTATTGGTGGTACATAACCTTAGTATAGCAGAGCTTCTAAAAGTTGATAATTTTGGCAAAATAAATAATATCTTATAGAGTTTTAACTGGGTTTGTTTGACACTCACAAAAGCGCGGGACTCATGCACCTGCTTCTAACGGATAACTGAAAGTGTTTACTAAGCTTGCAATGTTGCCAGTTTTAAGAAAAAACATTTATTTTACAATAGATGCATTGCTTGGCAAAGTTACCCCTTTAGGCAAAGTAACCCTACTCTACGGTACTCATAAATGGCAGCTTTTTAAAAAAAACTGGCTAAAATAGTAGCAACTTTATGAACAGCAATCGAACATTTTTACTAAAGTATTTGAAGTAGATTTTAAATGTAAATTATTTGAAGTTTGAAGCATGCATGTATTTTTTAATTTTGCTTGAAATATATTTGTCTCTGTGGAATTTTGAGCGTTAATCAAGTAAAAAAGTGTAATCAGTTGCTCAAATTTACAAGTGAAAATAAAAAGATGAACGAACGTACCGATAGATCTGATTATATACATTTGAGTTAGTTGTACTGCGATATTTATTTTCCTAATAATTATTGTCTAGATGACATAGGTCTGGACAAATTTGTTTTTACGTTCCAAAAATACAATTTTACCTTTGGAAAATGGAAATTAAGAAATTGCGTAATATATTATATAATTATTTATTTATTAGTTAATTAACTTCGATCTTCATAGTTGCTTTATAATGTATATATTTAACTTTGTACAAATAACTTTTTATTAATAAATTATTAACATTTGAACGTTTAATATTTATTTTTAGATAGTGTAAGGACCTTGTAGAAATCAACACCATATTTTTTACGCAAGGAAATTAACGTAGTTACTATGATTATCGTAAATTTCAACTAATGAATCTATTAATGATGTAAATTTAAATTAAAAAAAATAATGTTTGTACAAAACCTATTTGTAGGGACATGTAGACGCGTTTGAGACATCTGCTAATACCAAAAGGTATATATTTGAAAAACAAACAAACGAGAATATCCTAACCAATAAACATCATTTATGATAGAACACCATGTCCTACATCCCCCTAATAACCCTCAACGTTGATATCAAAGATTTGAATGTGTGTTGGATTATGTGATGTTCCATATCAAATAATGGCAATACGAATTTTGAATTAGAGGTAATAGTAAGTTTTCCCCCATAAATAAAAACGGTCTCTTGAATTCGTTTAGGTTAATTTACAAATATAAGAACCCCTGTAGTTCCAAGATACAACATTTCTAAGAACATGGGAGTCAATTTGTAAATAAACGATTATGATGCGTTTCTCATAATTGTAATCTGGTTTTTATCTCACAAAGAGGTTGAACGTTTTGTAACGCTTCATGTTCTTCATTCATTATAAACTATTTATATTTATTTACAAATAGTTTGAATTACAAGTTTAAGTGCCGCATTTATTCCTTTTCCCCTAATCGCTTTAAAATCGTCGATAGCTATTTTTAATCATTACTTCATAAAGCTGACCCCAACTGACCTTTCATTCAAAGATAAGAAAGCATGAATGCTTTGACTTAATTTTTATCACGCGAAAATGTCAAAACAACTTAGTATAAACACGATGGCCTCTCGGTCCGCATTAACTGTTTTTGTGTTGTGTTCGTTTTTAATCCCAGCTTGGGGTTGTGAAGACACGTTTTTGAATACCAACGTGACGTTAGTGGGTGCGAAAGATGTGAAAAGTATTACCGGATGTTTTTCGCCTACGGATGAGTTGATTAAAGTATCTTATATCCAGATCTTGGATGAAAACGTTCCAGTGTTAAAAACAAACGCCATATCGGGATTGCCGAATCTAGTTGATATAATTATCGATAACTGCAGCATTTCGGACCTTGAAAGTGGATGCTTTTCGGACCTTCCTAAGCTCTATTTAATTAAACTTAGAC
>JAEQML010061088.1:0-26215 GCA_016904865.1 Pissodes strobi | reverse complement strand
CCGCATAATTTATTTATCTAATGTATGGTTATCTTCGCTTGTTAGCTATTTCCCGCTTATACATCTTAGACTTATATTGCTAGACAATATCCATTTTGTAAATTATTATTATATTTTAAAATGTGTTATAGATAATATTGTAGTTGAAGAGACTTATTCCGAACAGATTACTCGAATTTGTACAATTTCCACCTCAGTCGAATCTTATTGTATGTTAGAAATATTGCATTGTAACTATGACAAAGTCTTGAGCGATATTGGTAAAATGATGAGAACTTTGTAATTACAGATATACTAATGCCCTATACACATGAATATATCATTTAAAAAATTAAACTAAAGAATATTTGTATTTGATAAATGTGTTTTATTCATAGATTAAGGTATATAAACAATAACTTAGAACTATACATATTATTATTTAAACTAACTTAATAAATTATTCTCATCTATCCATGTAGGGCTGTTAAATCCTAGCCATTTCACACGCACCTGATTGATACCATTCCTTTTTCTACGAGCAATAACCTTTTCTACTAGGTAAATATCAGAGCTATGTGCTTTCTGTAATTCTGTCTCGTAAAAACAACCCTTGATAGACACCCCATAGAGATCTTTAAGAATGTAGGTAACTGGGTTTGTTAGATTAATTTTATCAATTTTAAATAATTCGGGTGACCAATTGATTTCATAGCCTTTACAAAATGCACCCCTATGTTTGCAAATTCTTACAATATCATCAACTTTATATTTTATTTTAGCTGGAACAATTTTTGGAAAATCATATACTTTTAATACTGTTTTATCTGTAACTTGATTAGGCCTCATTCCTATAGTTCTATGTTTGGTGTTATTATACTTATCGGTCATGCTTTTCAGTATTGTAATCCATTCATGCTTTCCATCAAGAGAAAATTGTTTATAAATAAGATTTTTCAGTGTTCGAATCACTCGTTCTACAATTGCTGCTTTTTTAGTACTATAAGTTGAATAATGATTAATACTGTATTGCTTCATGAGTTTTTAAAGTGACGATTATACATCTCAGTTCCTTGGTCAGATTGCAGGTTTTTAGGATGATAGCCAGCTTCTTTAAAAACGGAATCCATAGCCTGACCAACGTGTAAACCAGTTTTGTTTTTTAATGGTCTTGTCCATACATATTTCGAATAGCAATCAATAACTACTAATATGTAGCGATATCCCTCGTTTAGTATAGCATATGGCTGCATTTCAGCTAAATCCACTTGAAATAAATCTGCAAATCCGCGGATAATTGTTCGTCTTCTTTTAAAGTTTCGTCTAGCTGCTTTGTGAAGTTCTTCAACGACTTGTCTTTTCTCATTCGAAATCATTTGGAGGATATGTTTAAGTTGATAGTTTCTTCACAAATGTGTTTAATTTATAAAAATAATATCTATTATATAGCTTAATCTTTATTTATTCGCCTTTCTTGAACCTCCCTTCCTCCCTGGTAGTTTGATAAACTCTGTAAGTACTTCTACTGTAGAGGCTATATTATTAATTCTCTTATACACTTTGGAAATATCATCATCTATTTTTTCTATAATGCTAGTCTTTAATTGCTGCAAAGCGAGTTCAATACTTGTTTCAATATCTTCTTTAACATGTTTTAGATCTATCTGTCCTGAATTGGGATAATCGTGTATACGATTCTCTAATTCACCTGTAGTTTGCTTCATGGCTGATGCTATGCTGTTATTCACCATTTTCAGTGAATTTAATAAATCATCTTTGCTTTTATTAATTTCATTTTGAACATATTTACATGTTACGGCCTCGTTGATTTCTATCGGTTCTGCAAGATTACATAATCGTTTGCCTTCCATATCATAATTATTGTCTAAAGTTCGTTTAAATCCTATGCCTGGAGGACCTCGAGTTTTCAATATATTATAGCCCTTTTGTCGACCAAATTTATCTATAGTTGAAGTGCTCATTTTAACACTACTTGTAGACAACTAATAAATAAATATCCATATCATACACATGCATCTTTATAAATACTTAATAAATAACCCCTTCTTCTCGCAGTTCTTCGATTATTGACAAAATTTCATTATCATGCCCCGTATTTCCAGCTGCTTTCGAACTCCAAAGAAGCCTTAATCTTTCAATAAGCTCTTCTACCTTATTCCAATAGACATATTCAACATTGCTGTGGTGATTATATGTTTTTTCCTTTGGTATTGCTTGCGGCATACTAGTACCAGATTTTTCCATCAAGAATGGTTTTATTAGCTCCTTATATTTTCGAGATTGGCTTCTAGTGATCCCGAGCTTAGAGTTATAGTTTTTATATAAAGCATTTGATTTTAATAAAATGTCTATGTATGCCTCTTGAGTTTTGCTATCAATACCGGCAATATTTGATAAAGCATTAGGCTGTTTTAGGAAAATTAGATCTAACAATTCCACGGTTATTGGATATACACACATAATCTGTCTACCTTTTCGTAATGATATGTTATTAGATTGGAAATGAACAGTTGCATCACCAATCCGATACCTATTAACCACATCTATGTAAACTCCAAATACAAGATCTATAGTTTTATCGTTATGCTTTAGTTTATCTAGATACGACTGGAGAATAATGTTCAACGTTCTATCATCGTGAAGAGTTGTTCGATTACTCGATGATGATGGTGTTAAATAATCTTCAGTAGGATCTCTCACTACCTCTAATTGTTGTTGTTGTTGTTGTTGTTCAATCTCATTTGACGAGGGTTCTATCATAGAAATCGTTTGTTTTTTCTTTCGGATAATAGGTGTGCTGGCAAGTGTTGGTGAAAATAAAGGTTTCTGATTTTGCAACATTGTTTCGGATATCGATTTCAAGCCTTCAGTAACGGGTTCATAAAATTTCTTTAAGCCTGATTTTTGCTCTGAGGTTTCATATTTTAGTGACTTGTATTTTTTACGAACCATATCTGTTGCTTCGATAAGTTTTCGCTTTAAAGTTAGATCCTTTTCTGAATCCATATTCTATCTTTATCACACAAGTCTTGAACTATAACTGAATGATGTGTAGTAGTTTTAAATCTTTATATAGTTGTGAAAGCCTTTCCTAAACCTACCATTACCAACTTCGCTATCTTTATCAATCACTAAAAATCCATGTTTATCCCGCCAGCATTCAGAACAAATATCTAAAAATTGTGTAAATGTCATATCAGGTGAAACGTGATCTGTAAAAATATGTTTAAGATTTGTCTCATCCTGCTTAAATAAAATTATAAAATTTGCATTGTCCCTTATCAACTGTTTGGGAACACGTGAATATGTTTGAGCGAGATAGAAACTTGAAATGTTTCTATGTCTCCCCATACTAAAGTATGATCGAATGGTATCTTGCTGCTCGCATATCACATCATCAAAAATAAAAATAGAATTTTCTTTGGCTTTTGATGGTTCTAAAACATCCTCGTTACTACTATAGGTATAATAGCCGATTTCCTTAATTGGTGCTAAAACTTCACGTAAAAAATCATATTTTGGTTGATATAGCGATTTTGAATAAACGTATACATTTTCAAAGCGTAAACCTTCTGGGTGAGTAATTAAAGAAATCATTACATTTGTTTTACCGCAATTTGATGGTCCTACAATTAACGCTCGTATGCTTCGAGGTAGTAGAGGTCCGTGATGTCGAAAATCTTCATTATCGTATAATCCACTTCCAGCAACGTAATCCAAGTTATCAACTTCCAGTTTGTATTTTGATTTTAAAAACTTCATATTAAAATTATCTGATATATAATGGGAGGCTAGATGATATTCCTATTTATTTCAATGCCAGCAGTTAGAGTGGTAGGACGTGTTAGTTCCTCTTCCTGCGAAGAACAGAAAAATACTGGACTTGGTGTAGTAAATACCTTAATAAATAAGTTACCATTTGAATTACATCTACCAAAATATCAGTTTTGTGGTCCTGATACTAAACTTTCTGAGAGATTAGCTCGAGGTGATAGTGGTATTAATCCTCTCGATAGAGCCTGTAAGACACACGATATAGCATATGCACAAAGCAAAGACTTGAACTCAAGACATCAGGCCGAATATAACCTAGAACAGAGAGCTTGGAATTGTGTTATAGCAAAAGATTCTGATCTTGGAGAAAAGATATCAGCTTGGCTTGTTACAACAACGATGAAAACAAAAAGGAAGTTAGGTATGGGTCTTAATCATAAATCAGAAAATATTAAGAAGAAGAATGCGTTATTAGGTATGGGTCTTAGTAACAAATCAAAAAATATTAAGAAAAAAACACTAAAGCTGAATAGACATCTAGGTTTGAAGAAAGAAGACAAGAAAGGGCTTTCTTTTGGAAGCGGTCTAGTTAAAAGTGTGAGAGATCGATTAAAATCTATGAGAGATAGGAATGAAAACAATATATTGAAATCAACAAAAACTGCTCTCGTTGCTGCTCGAAATGTTTTGAAAAGTACAGCTGGAAAAAGGAGAGTTAAAACACCTCGGATTATACCGATTCCTAAGACTGGTGGCATCCTACCACTAATCCCCATATTTGCAGGTCTATCAACATTAGGAGCATTAACTAGTGGTGCAGCAGGTGTTGTTGCAGCTGTAAATAAGGCAAAAGAAGCTAGAAATGCCTTAGAAGAATCCAAGAGACATAATCAGACAATGGAAGCTATTGCATTAGGTAAAGGGCTATTCTTAAAACCATACAGGAATGGGTTGGGGTTACATCTACATGAAAATAAATCAAAAAACTAATTATGTCCCTACCCCAAAAACCTCTATCAAATTTCGATATAATTAAATATGTTTCTAAACTACAGGTCCGCGAGAAAGTGAGTCTGCAATTATAAATTTAGATGGTTTGAGCGGTGCAGGGACACATTGGGTAGCGTATAAAAATACGGTTCTGTGACTCATTACTATGATAGTTTTGGAAATCTTCCACCGCCTATTGAGTTGGTTATGTATCTATATAGAGGTATAACACCTACAAGAAAAATCTTGTATAATTACGAAAGGGAACAGTCATTTGATTCAGTTGTGTGCGGACACTTGTGTTTGAAATTTCTAAGCGAAAAGCAGCAGTTATAATAACTTACATGCAGGGGAAAGCAGTAAAATCTCTCCAGGCTTTTGCTGAAAAGAAGTGTCTAATAGACATGTCTAAACAAGAATTAGCATACCTTCCAAAGGAAGTGATGATTGCCTGTGCCTCTGAAGAAATTGTTTATGTTTTTCATAAATTACCAAAAAAGTTGCAAGAGGATCCAGATTTAAATAAATACTTATATTGTACCGATCATTATAATAATCAAGCAGATGATGAGGATGTAATTGATGGACCACCTCCAAGGAAAATATTTTGTTGCTATTGTACCATTAAAGAAATTACGATGGCTTCAGACAATAAAATCGAAGTATCTAAACATCCTGAAGGGTACTCTAAATGTAATATGCTATAAATAAGCCGATCTTTAAATAATATCCTACAGTCATGACTTATACATTCACCTTATCAGATCATTCCAGCGTCTTGAGTGCGAATTTTTTCCCAGCCATAGAATTAGATAAGAATTCACAATATGGGTTGGGGCTGCTTGGATTTTACTCATACAATTCAATTTTTAATGTGGATGATAGTAATAACCAAATAGCGTTTAAAGCACCTGCTGATCCGGAGATAGCTTATATCGAGATCCCCCATGGTGCATATGAAATTGAAGAAATCCACAAGGTGATATTAAATGGTATACGAGAACATAATACTACTATTCGAAGATATGATGAGATTGGTAACTATGGACCTGAGTCAGAAAATCAAATTTTTTCCTTAGAAGCAAATAATAATACACTTAAATGTGAACTAGAGTCGATATATGAAATAGTTTTTCCTCAAAAATCCTCTATAGGTACTTTATTAGGGTTTGATAATGTGTTGTTAGAGGCCAATACTTTACATGTCTCAAAGAATCCTGTGAATATTATGAAAGTTAGAATGGTTAAGGTCGATTGTAACATAACGTCTGGTGCATATCTTAATTCCGAGGAATCTCATATCATTTTTGAGTTTGATATTGATGTAGCACCCGGCTATAAGCTTACTAAGGAACCTCAAAACATTATATATTTACCAATCAAGCCGCAGGGACGTCAGTTCATCGACAACATTACGTTGAGAATTTTGGATGATAACAACGACTTGGTTAATTTTCAAGGCGAAAAAGTTATAGTAAAATTGGAATTAAAAAAACTTTAATCAGAACCATAATATGGGCTTTCGTTTTGATAAACATCGAGTTACCGTCATTCACACAGGAGGGTCTATGAATCACCACCATATAAAGCTGGATGTTGATAGGAAAAAACCTAGTTCGAGAGTGAACATTCAAGGGAGAGCATCTTATAAGCTGAAAAAATCAGATAGATCTTTTCTCCAATCTATAGGCCTTAAACCTCGTTACTAGAAGTTATTAAAATTATGAGTGAAAAACTCGAAGTGTTTGAAGCTCCCATCTACGACACTACTTTAGCAAGCAGACTTGTACACACTTACAAACCATATGGATCACCGACATATAAAAATTCGGATGAAGTACGAATTTCAGTAAACTTTCAGGATCTAATACTTGATATTGCAGATAGCTACCTCTACATCGAGGGAAAGTTTACCCCTTCTGATGCAACTAAAAAATGTTATCTCTCCAACAATGCATTGGCCTTCCTATTTGATGAGATCCGATTTGAGATGGGTTCTGAACAAGTGGTTGTACTCCGTAAGCCGGGGGTTACAACCACTTTGAAAACATTGGTTTCATATGGTGAGACGCAATCTCGATGTATGACAAGTTTGGGTTGGGGTCTTAGTGATGAACGTCAAGATATACTGAATGTAGATACCCATACATTTTGCGGAAGATTGCCTTTAAGATATCTTCTAGGATTTGCAGAAGACTACTCTCGAGGTATTCTAAATGTAAAACAGGAACTTATATTAATAATCGCTCGTACATTCAACAACTGTTACATTGGCGAAGTAGATGCTGTGCTTGATATTCAAAAAATCGAGTGGAAAATTCGACACATTATACCTGATGATCGTGAAAAATTAAAACTATATTCAAGAATCAGCAAAGGTGGTGATAATGCTAGAGTAAAAATAGCATTTAGAAAATGGGATCTTTATGAATTACCATCACTACGTGAAACAACATCCGATATTTGGGCTTTAAAAACAGCTACGTATTTAGAGAAGCCTCGATATATCATAATAGCTTTTCAGAAGTTGGAAAATTCTGATAATAGGGAAAAAGATGCAACAGAATTTACAGATGCTCGGATAAGGGACATACGCCTCTCCCTAAACTCAGATGTTTACCCATATGAGCGTTGGAATTTAGATTTTAGTAAGAATTTATACGGTCCAGCCTATTACAGCTACGAAAGCTTTCAAAGTAGCTATTATGGACGGGAAATGATTGAACCAATGATGGATATAAAGGAATTTGTTATGAATCCAGTTTTTGTTATAGATTGCAGCAGTCAGCCCGAAGGGATTAAAAATTCTACTGTTGATATAAAGTTGGAACTTGAAGGACGTGTAAAATTTAGCAAAAATATTAAAGTGTATGCTCTTATATTACATGATGCATTTCTTTCATATAATGCCTTAGATGGTACTATTCGGGTGGGTGGGTTTTAATTTGTAGAACTTAATAATAATAAATCCTTGAAATATTTTAGAATAGTTTATTTTTAATCATGTCTCTGTACTGTAACGACTGCCTTGAAAATATTGCTTCACATTCGCATAAATTAAGTCATAGGCATAAGGATAAATGTTGTACTGAAATATATGATAACGTACAAATTGTAAAAACGGCTTTTAAAAATCGCCTTATTACATATCGTATTTTATCAGATATGCATACAACTGATGTTAAATTATATTTAGAAGAGCTTAAACATAAGATTATCAATTTAAAAGATATCATCAAATTAAGGGTCTGATGAAATATAGGTTGTGTCGATTTTGCAAATTTTCTTTTTTTTCGCTAGAAAAGGGGTGTCCTATAGAGTAGCTTAAGCCAAAAAAATCGAAGGATTCGCCACATTTGAGCCGAAAAAGTATCCGCGTTTTGAGCCTAAGTTGCCCTAGAAGGGCAAACTTCCACTACGACTTTCCCAGGTGTAACGTGAAAATATTGAAATTGTAACGTGAAAATAATGAAGTTTTAGTAACCGACACCGGGGGCCTGGCACAGTATTTCCAAAAGTTGCACATTTTCTTATGGGGAATAACAGTGTTGTTTACTATTTAAGTATATTTAATATTCCACTTCACGCATGACCCTCCGCTCGCTTCGGGGTCGCAACCAAACAAAACTAACCCAAACTAACGCAAGGCATGTCGGAAATAAAAAAAAATGAAATTTGTCAGTCGAAAATGCAAATATTTTTTAGTTTGTTTTTCCTCATTTGGGAATGTCTTGGGTTAGTTTGGGTTAGGTTTGTTTGGTTACGCGCCCGGAGCGAGCGGAGGGCCATGTATGAAGTGAAATATTTGACGAATATATACATACAAAGGAATAGTGTAATCGAATGAGTGTCTCTTTTATTCCGATGAATGAATGCAAATGCACATTGAGCAATCATCCACGCAGCCACGTTTACCATACGGCGGACGATGATATCATTATGGCAGGAGCGACCATCCCTTCATCTTCATTCAATCGGACTACTGGGGTCTCGGTCAACAGCAATATGTCCTGACATGACCACGTTGCTAAAGTCGCAAAATCAGCCTCCCAGGAGCTTGGTACACTATTTCGCAACAAAAAATGTATACACCGCAGCAGTTGCTCTTGCTTTACAAAGCGCAAATAAGACCGTGCTTAGAATATTGCTCACATATCTGGGGTGACACGCCAGAGCACACCCTAAAGCTACTGGATTCCGTTCAGAAGAGAGTTGTGCGTCTCGTCGGTGATCCGGAGTTGACCCGGAATCTGGATAGTCTGAAACACCGCAAACATGTGACCGAGAAATGCCTGTTTTACAGATACTTTTACGGCAGATGTTCCCAGGATTTGGCCCGCCTTATCCCGCCCCTGACAACGCCTGTCAGACAGTCACGAGAGACGGCAAGAGCGCACCGGTTCGTCGTACAACTGAAAACACCTAGAACATCGCTTTACAAGAACTCCTTTGTCTGGCGCACTGCATCACTGTGGAACTCACTCCCAGGACGCATATTCGGATGTAACAAGCAAGATGTCCATTCGACTATGCCGAACGTTTCTTCATATGTGACGTGCACGATAGCATTTAGTCGGATGTCGTGACTGTTACGTAGAATCAACAAATAAGTCTTCAATTATTTAAACACTTCATGCATGACCCTCCGCTCGCTTCGCTCCCTATACGGCTCAACAAATAGAAACTAACCAGGTGCTAACCAAAACTAACCCAAAATTTTTATTTAATTTGTTTTTATTTTGGGTTAGTTTTGGTTAGCACTTGGTTAGTCTCCGTTTGTTGAGCCCCCGTAGCGAGCGAAGCGAGCGGAGGGCCATGCATGAAGTGTTAAAATAATTGAAGACTTATTTGTTGATTCTATGTAACAGTCACGACATCTGACTAAATGCTAACGTGCACGTCACATATGAAGAAACGATCGGCATTGCCGAATGGACATCTTGCCTGTTACATGCGAATATGCTCCCAGGACATCTGTTCCCCAAACTAACTATTCAAGAACCGTGTCAATCAACATCTTCGCATACACACCGCTCGTCGAGCAATGTAGGATGTGCTACTGCAATAAAAACATTATTCACCTAAATAAAAAAAAAAGAGTAGAGACACTTATAGCACAGCTTATTCACTACTAGCTAGTCAACTCTATCGAAATCGGAAAGTTGGAGTGTCGGCAACTGCGCCCTGAGAGGGTTCAGTTCCACAGTTGAATTTAAAATGAATTTTCGCTTCAAAATACATGACAAATTCGTCCGAAGCCTCGGCTATCGCCCTGAGAGGTTCGGAAATTTCGGATTTTTATACAATTGTGCGTTTTAAAATCGTTTTTAAACGGATTTTAGACGATAAAATAGTTATTTATGCAACAAGTGTGTAAAGTGAACCTTTTTTGATGAATGGGAATATTGATAAAAACATTTAATTGAATTTGAATAAAAAAAGAGTACTTTACACATGAGTAGCATACAAAATTTTTTCTACTACCGAAAGATATATGAACGCACTAGTGCGTAAAATAAATTATTTTACACACTAGTGCGTAACATATATTATTTTACGCATTGCCCTAAATGTCAAATAATTTGTCAGATTTACTTTATGCACTAGTGCGTAAAATAACTTATTTTACGCACTGCACATTAAAAAAACCTATTTTACGAATCTTAGAGAGTGCGTAAAGTGAGTACTTTACGCACGCTAGCAGAAAATGCATATTTCAAATTAAACGAACTGTCAAAAGTATTATTCAGATGCCCAGGCGTTTAAAACAATATTAAGACATGACCCTCTTCTAAAATTTGCAAAACTTGGTTATTGACTTTCCCAAATCAAAGGATGCCGCCGCAAGCTGGCAGTGAATAAGCTGCGCTTATAGCGCACCATTTTTCTAATGAATTTTGCTAACGAAACTACAGTAAACGCCTGGCTACAGTGTGCCTTTTTAAAAATCTTTGTTTTGGCTATTGTGACAGTTGACAGTAAAAAGGTGGATGGATATTTACAAGTAAAATTTAATTTTGTTTAATGGTGCTATGGCTATGAGTCGCTTTAAATTAAGATCGGAACAAAACGGAGGTCTCTCGTTCGACGCAAATGTATCCTAGTTAATATTTTCACCCGACAATTCATTTTCAGATGTGTTTTGTCTATATTTCTAGTGCTTTTGTGAAGTGGTGCTGGAAATTTATGTCAAAACTCGAACTTTGAGGGCATTTTTTCGGTTAAAATGTAGCGGATCTTCCGACTTTTTGGCTTAAACTACTATATAGGACACCCCCTTTCTAGTGAAAAAAGAGAATTTGCAAAATCGACAAAACCTATATATCACCAGACCCTACAAACCAAATAATATAAATAACCACACAGTTCGGCATCGGCAATTTCCACGCCAATGGCTAAAGCAAGTCGCTGTCGAAATTTTAAAATATGTAAAAAAAAGTAGGTGTTGGTCTAGGGTCAAAGTGTATTTAATATATCCTGCGACCAATCACGAAACTGCCTCCCCGCTAAAAATCAAGTAAACGTCGCACTGTTGCCTATTGTCGCGTATTTTAAATAGCTTGAAGGCGAACAAAATATAAACATTATAAATATTATAGTATACTTATTCCGTATTCTGTATTTCCCTGTGTAAATAAAATAGTAAATTATAGAAGACCGTAGTATTAAGGAAAATAGCAAAATTAAGTATTCAAGTAGGAAATTTAAATATGTAAATTCACTATAGGAAACTAGACAGAAAATAAATTAGGATTATTGGGAAAAAAATGTGGCAGCATCTAAATATGCGAGGACATTTTTTGTACGCATTCTTTCCGTCCAGGTTCTTTCATTTGGCAAACAGTATGGTTACCTGTTTAAGTACGAACCTCGATATGATGTTTGACGAGTTTCAACAAGTTTTGTATAAGAAATCTTGTGAGTTTAAAGAGATAGATAGTGGATGGTCATTACTTAAGCTTTTATTTATAGAACTTAATATAAACAAATGTTTGCAATTGAAGTAGATACGAAGATATGACTGCTTTAGAATTAAGTGCGTGTTATTGATTTATATTATCTAATATTGTTATCATTATTAATAAATGTTTGAAATATTATATTTTGTTTTTTTTTTAATTTCCCAAAAAACAAATAATAAGCTGCTAACAACATGAAAAAACATAATATTCATTAAAATATTTATTGCATTATAGGTACATAATATTTTACATATAAATAATATACAATATTTTTATTCTATTCAGATAATTGTTCAAATTCAATCTGGTGCATCTTCCGACCTTCCGATATCTTCCTCACCCCTTTGTATGTCAGCATTAATTTTCTCCCTTGGTTTATTTCTTGCAGCAGTTCGTCTGATAGATTTCCGAAACGTTCGGGTAGCCATATCGATGTCTTCATACCTGCAAAAATTGCTAATATTCTTCTTCCATATGTGGTGTTAATCGCCTTGAGTTGTGTTACTTCATATTTTGAATTTATGTTCAAGTCACGAAGATGAATCACATCGTATTCGGCTCTGCCAACGCCATTCAGCAAACTCACAATATCACTCATTTTATATAAAATATACGGGATATCTTGAAACACTAAATGTTTTTTGGGGTTGATGTTATGTAGACTATTTTAGCTTGAAGAATGAATTTAAATATGCAATGATGCTTCCATATATATCTACAACTCCTACTATACCACTTTTGCTAACTTTCTATTTGTAAGTACTACAGCAAGGGCTTTCATATAATTTTAATAGTATGTAAGACGACATTCCTAAGATGACCAGTCATAGCATCAACCTTGAAATACTGTATACTATTTTTGTGGGGAATATTTAACAGCTGAGTAATCATAAACGTTTTTTAGTATCGTATAATACCTCGACTAATAACGTTATTTTTTTCATTGTAAAAAAAATGACTGTGCAGGAAATAATTTCTATCGATATACAAGGTTTTCCATGTTCAAGTGGATTTTTCCATAAAGAGCTTGCAATTTATGATGGAGAACGAAGTTGTACTGTATTATTTAAACCTCCGTATTGCAAGCATCTATTGAGTGAAGAAGATCTGAAAGTAGTTACATATTTAGAAAATAATCACCATGGGCTACTTTGGGAGTCTGGATTCATCGACTTGAATGATTTACAAAAAGTTTTGATGGATATATTAAAAATATATGGCAACCCAAAAATATTGATTAAAGGCGATTTAAAGATGAATGTTATAAAGAAATTTATTGATGCGAGACAAATATTTAACTTTCCTATGAAGAATGAACCTAAGTTGAGTAAATTTAAAAAAACACCAGAATGCTATTTTCACAGAGGACGGAATATTTGGCATTGCGCTTTAAACAATGCTAAACTATTATATAATTTTAGATTCTGTCTTTTATAATAATAATAAACAGACGATAGAAAAAAATTGGTTTTTTATTTCCGTTTTCTTAGGTAAGGAACGAACGCGTTGCAGAAATCCGTTAACATGACGTATATCCACATTCCGTAAATTTTAAGCCTATACCGGAATAATAGAAATCGTGTTAGTTTGAAAATAATCTGCATTTAAATACCTTAATGGGTAGTGAATTACTCATTAGGGCACTGGGTTTTTAATCCTCAGCTTGTCTAGTCGACATAGACGTAGGTAGTCAGCGAAAAATTGAGTAAAATCGAATATTTGCTATTAATCCCATTTACTTTTGGTAACGTAATAAAAAATGGATAATGACAGATGACGTAGTACCAAATGACATATGACAGAAAAAATAACCTATAAAATAGAGCTGCTTACGTGGATGATAATGGCAAGTATGACAGATGACGTAATAAAAAAAAATGACGTATGACGTAACCTGTAAAACAGGTACGCCATTGGAATCGATAGGTTACATTACTTTTATAAGGGTTAAAAAATTTAAAAAAATATATATAGTCGAAGTGAATGAAAAAATTATGTTACGCCCCTGGTTTGGGATTCATCGGTTCCATAACTGATGATTCCATAAAGTGAAAGGTTCGGTGACATCGTCGTCGGTTCGAGTATTGGGTCATGCGCAGTGAGATGGGATCAAAATGGGATTGATCCCAAAATGGGATGATGGTAAAACGGCATTCTTTCTCTACTTACCTAGTAAAGAGGTGGGCACTGTCATAGCAGTGACGTACTTACGAACAACGTTCAGTCTACTGGAGTTCCAAGATTGCAATAATAAAATAAGGCATTAATTTTATGCAAATTTACAACGGCGTCCTGGGGTCACACACGAAAAAATATTTTAAAACAGCTCTGGTATAAAAAGTCAGAATTCTGAGACAAAAGGTCGAAATTCTCAGATAAAAAGTCAAAATTATGAGATAAAAAAAGTCAGAATTCTGAGATAAAAAGTCAGAATTCTGAGATAAAAGTCATAATTCTGAGATAAAATGTCAGAATTCTGTGATAAAAAGTTAGAAATCTGGATTCTGAATTAATATTTCAATATTTCTTACTTAATCTTTATATCTCAGAATTCTCACATTTTATCTCAGAATTCTGACTTTTATCTCAGAATTTTGACTTTTTATATCAGAGCTGTTTTAAAATATTTTTCCTCGTGTGACCGCAGGACGCCATCGTACAAATTTATTGTATTAGACATGTAGAAAAATAATGAACTGTTTACAAATTTATGAGAATATTGGAAAGGGTCTGTTATTCTGCTTACCTAGATTAAATCCAGAAATCCTTTGTAAATCGATATTTTGTTGTCGATAGTTCAAAACTGCTACTTCGTTCAGGTGATTATTTTAAAACATATCCTCTATCTCTCTCGAATATGAGCTCGCGCGGCAGCCGCGCCTAAAGCTGCGTATCGAATACGCACGGCACCCTCTAGAACATGGGTTCGCGCGGCAGCTGCGCCCAATGGATAACGCGATGCCGCGCGAGCCAACTCAATTATTGACGCGCTCGAACACGCCGCGGTGCGGTCCTATCTCTGTCGGTTTTTAGAGGCGCGGCAAAGATGCTTCAATTAGATCCTCGGGCGCAGTTGGGACGGTTGTGTAGTTGATGGAATTCGCTCGCGCGGCAAAATTACGTTATTATATTTTAATATTTCAACCAACCACCATGATTACTAAAGTGTTGCTTTCTAGTCCAGTTATACGGTGTTAAATATTTGCTATAGAACAGCAAATGTCCACATTACCACAATAAGTTGCTGCGATAAGATGCATGGAATTATGGAGGCATACTGTAGCACTCCTCAAAACCGTCATCTTAGCTTCTAGTCCTATCTCCTCACCCTCAGATCACATTTTCTCAACCTACAAACCAATCTCTTCCACTACCATTACCACCAAATTCATCCCCTGAAACTGTTATCGACGAATATATTCAGTCGGACGCGGATTATACACAATAAATTTCCTCCAAACTTCTGGAACTCTTTTTGAAATTGATTGTTTGGAGTTTGAATACGCGAAAAAGGTTTTGCAGGCTAGTATAGGAGTCTCCAGCCGCAATAAACCTTAAAATATATCTAATCTTTCAGTGACTGAAATTGCATCTCGAAATTGTGTGTTTACTTTCTTCACATGTGGTTCAATTAATCGCTTTAAGTGCGCAAACAGATAATATTCTTGTAAAACATTTTTGTATCGTCAATGGCTTCATATCTCATGGCTTCCGTAAGTCTCACACCACCATAGAGCATTATATTAAAATATAATTTCTTCAGCCACCCACGTCCATGATTGTTGCCCCGCGACAGTTGAATATTCGGGATGGATCTCCCGCCGCCAGCGGCATGTGGCAGCCGCGAACTACAAAAATTTGTCCTGAAATGGCTCGCGCGGCAAATGATATTTTGCCGCGGATAAACATGGTGCGCGCGGCAGCCGCGTAATCGATACGCACCATTAAGACTAACTCGAAAGAATGGTTGTTAGACCAAGGCAACGTCCACATGTTATGATAATTTTCAAATGAATAAATGCTTGATACCCACCTAAACTTGCTGCGAAGATATGTTTTTAGAGGAATTGAAGTAGAAAAAGACCTCTCGTTCGTTGCAGTTGACACAAGAAATAATGTGGAGTGTTATTGCCGGGAGAAGAACTCATTAAACTTTCCACAGTACTAACTGGTAAAATAGTATTTTATTAGTGAACCGTAGTTTTTGATTTGGCAACTTACCATAAGTTCTTATTTACAGGTATAAATCCACCTTCTTTAGAGAAACCGCATAAAGCAGCACCGAGACTTCCCAGTACTAAGGACCACATTAACCATCTTGAAATTCGTTGACAATGCTTCTTGAATACTAATAATGTTACCCCAGCTTGTACTCCCAACATAACATGAAAGATCGTACTTAAACATCCTAGAAAATATAGTGAAACATTTATTTATGTTTAGTATTTTCTCTCATGAATTAAAAATGAATATATATTTCTTTTTTAAATGTAATTATTATAAGTTGGTTAAATAGGTATTATGTATTGAAATTTGGTTCACTAACTGAGCAAAACTCTAAAATGTTGGTGTTTTTAATTTCTCTTCTTGCTAATAAGTACAAACGTTTCGACTATTCTATTGTAACCTTCATCAGTGTGATATTATATCTCCATCAATTATCTACGTCATAAGAGCCCCTCAAATCCAAAGTGTGATACCACAATCTATAATTAAGTTCGGCTCACTTAAGATGAATAAGTCGTAATTTTTCTTAAAAATATATGAACGAAAACACGTCTTATGCCCGGTTTCTGAAGTACCAGATTTCTAGTGTATAAAGTTATGAAGTCAATAATTACTATGGTGACAATTGTATTAACAATCGTTGTCATAGGAATTATTTGAAGAATAAAGTTATCCATACTTTCAGAAACTGGGTATTAAAAAGACATACAAAGACCAATAAAAAGCAACATTTCATAACCTCACTTACGAATGTTGCTTTCTATTGGTCGGTGCAACGGCATGTGCCGGGATGTAGAGTAATGTAGACGCTAGTTCAACAACATTTATAAATATTTTCAATGTCATCGTGTAAAATGGGCGTAAACTTTTGCTACGTGTTCATTTTATTATAAATTATATCTAATTTGAAAAATTTTGCAACTTCGCAGCATCATATCTCGAAAACGGTAAGGTGTATGTAAAAAGTGTATGAGGCCCTTTAGTTAGATAATTTAATGATCTAATAGCAACAACTTGTTTAATTTTTGTGTGAGACGTAGAGAGCGAGATCATAGGTTTCAAGTATTTTTCACCAAAACTGATCTTTAGTGCCTTATATCTCGAGAACAAGTAGGTGTAAGAAAACCGAACTGAGCTGTTTAGAAAGGGGGTTTATTTATAAAAACAGGTATCATTGCCGTTTGAGCAGTCGGAAGAGAGAAAAATGCGGCGATACACGTTGCATATCGGAATTTGGCTATTTTTGCATTTTTATACATATACAGTTTCAGATCTCTAGAACGGTTAGGCGTATTTATGTCAAATGTATATTTTTTGGTATTAAAAATTGAGATCTTCAACTTTTGTAATAGATATTTTTCACGGTGGAGCGATAAGAAGCGAGATAACAAAATCCGTGACCTTTGACTATTTATATCTCACGAAGCTCCAGTGGCTTAGTGGCATAACTTTGAGGCGTATATCGATAAATATTCAGTTTAAACAACCTAATTGCGGATAGGTTGATTTTTGGAAGATCGCATGATTTTCAAGCGAAATGTCCTTGAGTAAAGTGAATTTTGCATACCATTTCGTTTCAATTATTTATGTTATTTTTATGATATAAGGTTAGATCTAAAAAGCGTATTTGTGAGAGATTCTCAAATTCTATGGTAAATTTAAGTTTTCCGTGGTAACAGTTAAAAGAGGTTGCTACATTATCACACTCATTTTTAAGCACAGACGTAAGCAGGGAATTGGATAGTCTAAATTAGATATAATACTTGATTCAAGTTCTTCTAGGACTATTTGTGGGGCAACGCTAGAGATTGAAGAACCCATGGCACACCCTTCTACTTGTTTATAAAATGTGTCTTCATAATAGAAATATGTTGATCTTAAGGTCATTGGAGAAAGTTCAAACTTGGGGTGACAAAAATTTGGTCCAGTTCAATGCAGCAAAGACCCAAGTATAGCCACGTTTACCAAGAGGGCCAATACGGCGGGTCCTGACATCATTATGGCATCCTCGTCAATCGGACTGCTGGGTGTCTCGGTCAACAGCAATGTCCTTGAACTTTGCTAACATCGCAAAATCAGCCTCCCAGAAGCTTGGTGTCCTATTTCGCAACAAAAAAACCGTATACACCGCAGCAGTTTATCTTGCTCTACAAAGCGCAAATAAGACCGTGCTTGGAAGATTGCTCACACACCTGGGGTGCTGCACCAAAGCACACTCTAAAGCTGTTGGATTCCATTCAGAAGAGAGCTGTGCGTCTTGTCGGCGACCCGGAGTTGACTCGGAATCTGGATAGTCTGGAACACCGCAGTCATGTGGCCTTTTATTTAATTTTTTTTTCTTTATGGAGAATTTTAATTTCATTAAAGTTTGGTATGCGACCAGTAATGCATGTGTATTCAGATAAAGCAAAAGTGTTTTGTTTATGTCACTTTTATGTCCACAAATTCTATTTTTTAGATTTTATGATGTTTGTCCAGTATACTTTTTATAACAATTATTACACGGAATTGACTAGCTATACTAAATTTGAGTAATTTAAAGTAATAGTTTTATCTATTTTGAATATAAATTACCAAGTGATTTAACAATCTTAAAGGCTATTCTTACAGATCCACTTCTAAAAATTTTAATAATTTTAGGAGTAAGTTCTTTGATATATGAAAAAGAAGCATAATAAACATTTGAAATATCATTATTTATGTTATCATCAATATTATTGTTGATGTTATTATTATTAATTCTAATGTTAAAAAGTATTTTTTTTTGAAAATTTAATGGATAACGATTATCTACAATATTTAATTTTCTGTAAATTTGTATTTATTAAAAATGGATTAAGTTTATTATTCTTTTTTTTAAAGCTAAAACTAAATTAATTTTCATTTTATGATAAGAAAAATAATTTAAACCTCTTTTAAGATGGACAGGTTTTAAATGCTAATGGGTAATTAGAATATTATTATTTTGTTTAATTATTACTGTATCTAAAAAGGTATTTGAATGTTTACTTTATTTTCAATCGTGAACTGTAGTTTTGGGCGGTAATTATTAAAAACTAAAAGATTTTGATTTATTTTCTCACTAGGAATACAACCACTAATATCATCAACAAATTTTTTAATAAAATTTGGTTAGAAAGTTAAATTTTCAAAATATTTTTCTAATAAATCTTCCATGACATATTGGGCAATGATAGGAGAAATATAACTACCTAATCTACAAATATCATTAGTAACTATTTACACTTTAATTAACATGTATAGCATTTTATCAATAATCTCTTTAATAAATCAAATACATTTTTAAAATATCATAAATATAAATATTTTACTTACTAAAACTGAAAAAGGCAATGTAAGAGTATTAATTGATAAACAACAATCCATATCTTTAGTTAATGATCTACTTGAAGATAAAGATTTTTATTCTTTAGTTTGGGTTACAATGACAATGACAATACAAAAACATTATCTTATCTTCAACTTTAATCAATTTTCTTTTAATAATGCACTTTATAAAAAAGATTTGGAACCCCAGTTCTATTTCTCCAATCATTGCTCAATATGTAATGCATGATTTATTAGATCAATGTTTAGAAAATTTAACTTTTGAAACAAATTTTATTAGAAAATTTGTTGATGATATTATTTGCTGCATTCCTAGTGATAAAACAAATTAAATTCTTTTAGTTCTTAATAATTATCACCCAAAATTACAATACATGATTGAAAAAGAAGTGAACAATCAAACACCTCTTTTAGATATAATGATAATTAAGCAAAATAATAATATTCTAGTTACGAATTGGTATTTAAAACCTGTCCACCCGAAAAGATATTTAAATTATTTTTCTTATCATAGTAATAAAATGAATTAATTTAGTTTTAGCTTTAAAAAATAGAGTAATAAACTTAGTTCATCCTTCTTTAATTAATAAAAATTTACAAAGCCTAAAAATATCCTTGTAGGTAAGTGCTATCCATAAAATTTTCTAAACAAATTACTTTTTAACATAATATCATCAACAAAAATATTATTAATAACATAAATAATGATATTCCAAATGTTTCTTATGCTTGTTTTCCATAATCAAAGAACTAAAAATTAAATGAAATTTACGGATATTTTTAAATTTTAGCATTAAATTTTTTTTATAAATTAAATGAAATTTACGGATATTTTTAAATTTTGGCATTAAATTTTTTTATAAATTAAATGAAATTTACGGATATTTTTAAATTTTAGCATTAAAATTTTTTATAAATTAAATGAAATCAACTAAATAATAAAAACATTTAGAAATGAACCCGTGAAATGAGCCTTAAAGAATGCTAAATCGATTGGTATTTATATTTAAAATTAAAAGATAAAACTATTACTTTAGAGTTCCCAAATTTAGTATACTCAATTCCACGTAACAGTTGTGATAAAAAGTATATTGGACAAACATCACAAAATCCAAAAAAACAGAATTACTGGAGATAAAACTGACATCAGACTTCAAAAAACACTTCTGCTTTATCTGCACACACATAAATTACTGGTCACATATTAAACTTCAATTAAATTAAAATTCTCCATAAGTAAAGGAAAATAAAATAAATAAAAGGTTATTTCTAAAAAAGTTTTAATCAATGAAACAAATTGTATGAACATTCTATGATGATTTAAGCTCTATTTATTCTTATATATTGTCACTAAATCACAGATAATTATATACCAATACACCTTACTGTTATTAGTAAATTAGTAACACCAAAGATTTCAAAAAACGCTTTGTAACGAAATATTCGTTACATGGTTTTTCATATTTTAAGATTGCTTTATAACACAGTGGTCTTTATGCATATTTCTACATGCGGTTGGTTTCTGTAATTGAGTGAGATTTCGATAGAAGTTAGATCATTTATACATAGGTGAAGCTGCTATTAGAATTGCACGAGTAGTATTTCTACATCGGTTTCGTTAACAATAATATTTTAATGTTCCCCCCTTTGGATAGAGGGCGATAGTAATATTGTAATTTTTTATGAATAGTCTCCCTCCTATTCTATTCGACGCGTATCGAAGAGATATTGGAATCGACCGGCCAACTAGGCTTTGTCTTGAAACTTAAGCAGAGGTGAGGAAGCCATTTTTATTTTTGCTGCGTGTGATTTTTCACATTCAGTTTTTAAGTTTATCGAATTTATTTCTCTGTTTTAGGAGTATCTTAAGACAATTTTCAGATTATACAGGGATTTTCAAAGTTATGATCTAGTCAACAATATTTTTGGTTAGATTTCTAATATCTAGATATTTATAAAGTGTATTCTTTTTTCATCGTGATCATCTAGGCACTTTTTATAAAATATTGTTGAATAAATGATCTTATTGGACTTATTGGACCCTTTATTGAATATAGTTCGATATATTTATCGTGATTTCGTTAACTTTTACAGAAATATTTAACTGCATAGTTGGAAGTTGGAATTTCTAACTAACCTCACTATTATAGGTTTCTGTAGGTTTTTTATCTTTTTAGCACATTCCTGGCTCTAATCCGCCACTTTTAGAAGTCAGTTAATTGACCTAGGCCTTATCAACTTTGGGAGGAGACGGATGGGTAGCTAATGGACCTTCAGTTTACTGCCGGTGGAGGATTTGGGAAATCCTACTTTCTAAGGATCTAAGGTGAGTGTCTCTTTATTATTTCTAATTTATGAAATATAACATTGTATTTCTTTGTGAACTCTCCTTGGATTTTTACTTTTTCTCTCTACCGACAGTCGACGGTAAATTTATATAATCTCTTTCTAAATCTAGCTCCTTGCTAAACTTTTAACTAAATTTGCTTTGTTTATCTTTCTTGTGGACCTTAATGCTCACCTAAGCGAGATTTTTGAGAACGATTGACATTTTGTGAAATTTCGATAAATTTAACATCGTAATTTCTTTTGCATTTACAGTTTTATTAATGCCCGAATTTGACTTGTGGGAAATCTGCATAATAATTACCAATTCACAATTTTGAAGTAATCATATATTTCTATCAATCTTTTTGACTAGTGTTTTGCTTATTCTTAGAACTTGTCTATTCAATCAACTTTTTGGGGCCTTTTCATTTATTTTGCACTTATTTAGAAGTGAGCTTAAGTCACATTTAATCATTATTTTTTTGGAGTAGACTTGAGTATCAGATTCATTAACGAATCTTGTATTTTTGTTCATAGATTTAATTGTTATAGTAATAGAGTGAAATTTTGTGCTGATTTTGTTTAATTCACTATTTATTTTTCATTTCTTCTTTTGATATCATTCAACATCCTGGTCTAAAACCAATTTTTTTTTGTGTGCATATTTGCATGGTGATTGGCTGACCAATGAGGAAGTTTCATAAATTTTTTTTATTGTTTATTTTGATAGCCCATTTTTCAGATGTCGAAAAATGAGGCAGATAAAACGCCATGAAATGTGCTTATGACGTCACAATACACATGAATTGTTACGTCGCACCATGCTTAGTATACCTATATATACAAAACTAAAAACTGGCATAGCTCTCGTAATAATCATTTTTAGAGGAAATAAAAAAATGCGTATCGATTTTTTTTTCACTGTTCTATAGTTTGCAATGGAAAATAATCAGTTTAATTTTTCAGGAAACTTCCTCATTGTAACAGGATATCAAGTTAAAACAAAATCCTCTGGTATTATCGTCACCTAAAAAGGCCTAGTCACAATAAGGCTCCCATGTGAAGAGGAATGAGGTGAAGAGACTTATGTCCAGTCAGGGTCGAACGTCTAGACGAGCTAAGTATTTTATTTGCCAATCTTAAGATCGTTGTAAAGACCAGAATCTTTAATTTGTAACTAATTTCAATTATTGATATTTTAATTATTTTTGTTTTGTCTACTCTAAAATCTAACCTATTAATTTAATTTCTCAAACTCTAAAAAAAAATTTGTTCAACCAAGTTACTATTTTAACTTTCATTTTAATTGTGTTTATTTAAATAAATTATTGTAAATTTGTTCTTAAGAATATCTTTTATTTCGTGCAAGAAACGAGATTCTGCAATTCTCAACGTCTGTCAAGTAATTTTTGCCAGTTTTTAAGCTTTTATTGTTAGTGCTTGACAGTTACTTTGAGAGTTGAGGAATGTCTGGCGCCCGTTATAAATACATACTGACAAGTAAATAAAATCCGCGATCGATCTATCCTAGCCGGCAGATTAGTAAATTTCCAAAAAAGAACAGGAAATTAAATTATTACAACTTCTTCTGCTTTATCTGAACACACATACATTCATTACTGGCTACATACCAAACTTCAATGAAATTAAAATTCTCCAAAAGTAAAGAAAATAAAATAAATAAAAGGTTATTTCTATGAATAACAGAACTGTTGATTTAAGCTCTATTTAATCTTATATATTGTCACTAAATCATAGATAATTATATACCAATACACCTTACCATTGTTATTAAATTAGCAACATCAAATATGAAGTATTCTTTTAACACCTTGTAAATTATTTATTTTGAAAGTAGATTGACATTTTTATATAGATCGAGGTATAGGATTTTATAATACTTTACCAATATTCAGCACATTTTATGTTATGAATCACAAATTTAAATTTAACTAGTTTTGATTGTGTTACCACAAAATTGTTATATATTATACATTATTATATAAAAATAATTTTTAGCCCTGACGAAGGTCACTATGCTTTCGACACCGAAAGTTTGGAGACAAAACAAATTATACATTTAATAAATTAAATTTTCTTTGGGGACAAATTACACGTTTTAATAAATCCGTTTGGCTGAATACCCCGAATTAATTTCTACATAAATATTAGTATCCCGAAGGTTATGTCATGTATGCTATGAAGCCAGGTATAATCTTGGAAAACTGGAAAAAACAGACAACTATAATAAAACTGTCTGGGACATTATAAACACCGAAACAGGTAAACGAAATATACCACGTAACAAACCTGAAAATGTTACCCCCAACGAATTAAACAACTGTTATGTTAATTATACAACTGAACTAACTCAAAGTCTACCTAATGCGCCTTAAGATTATACCGCCTTTCTGGATGGTAAGTTAAATCAAGTAAATTCAATTTTTTAGACCAATAGATGAACATGAATTGACAACAATCATAGGTAAATTAAAAAATAAAAAGACTGAGTACATCTATGGTGTAAATGGATTTAGTGTTAAGAAAGTTAGCTATTTATTGAAAGGGCCTTTGCTTGATATCATAAATATTTGTTTGGAGGAGGGTTGCTTCCCTAGTCCGCTAAAGGTTGCAAATATCTTTCCGGTTAAAAGAAGGGTGACAGAAGCCTTCCTCAAAACTATAGACAAATTGCATCCTTACCTGCTATTTCTAAGATTCTGGAAAATGTTATCAACAAACAAATTGTAGAGTATCTAGATTAAAACAAAATACTGGTGCCTCAGCAGTTCGGGTTCAGGAGAGGGTTAAGTACCCCACACGCAATAAATAGGCTTCACTTAAATAAGGCTTTTAAAAGCAGCAGTTCGGCTTCAGGAGAGGGTTAAGTCCCCACACGGAATAAATAGGCTTATTTCATTTATAAATGAGGCTTTTTTCTTGGGCCTGTTTACCGACCTGAGTGCAGCATTTGACTCTGTCAATCTGCACATATTGTTAGATAAATTATACTTTTATGGTTTAGTGGAACTGCACACAAAATTTGTGAATCCTATTTAATAGATAAATATCAGAGTGTCAGTTGTGGAAATGGTCAAATTAGCGATCAGCTCCAGACAATAAAGGGGGTGCTGGGTCTGTGCTGGGTCCGCTTCTCTTTCACATATATATCAATGACTTGCCTAGAGCTTTTAATGATCAAAGAGTTGTAAGCATTCTGTTTGCAGATGATGCCAGGTTCGGTATTACAGTTGAGAGAGAGGCTGACACAGCGGACATTCTTGATACTATCCTTAACCAGGCTAAAATCTAGTTTGTTGCTAATCAGTTAGTACTAAATGAAAGGAAAACTCACTCCCTGCTGTTCGAGACCCGAGCTGCTGGCACCCAGACAAACAGGCCCATAACAAGGTTTCTCGGTGTTACGCTTGACGCCGCGCCGGTATGTTGTGGCTGGATCATGCTGGTGACGTGTGTGACAGGCTAAACAGAGCCATATATGCAATAAAGAGAGTTAGAGGCATGGTAAATGAGGGAGCTGCCCTCACAACTTACTACTCCATGTTCGAGTCAGTCATGAGATATGGGGTGTTGGCATTGGGCTCAGCAGCTGTTGTGCATCAAGGAAAAGTATTTAGAGCACAAAAATCTGCTATTAGGAGTATTGTAAAAATTAGAAGTGACGACTCTTGGCGGCCACATTTTAAGTCATTAAATGTAATTGAATTGAAACTTTGCATTTCGTGCAAAATCTAAAGTACTAAGTATTATACTTATTATTCTATGTATTATTAAATGTAATATCTATATATGCAATAGTTATACTCACAAAAGTACTTCGTGTTAAACAAGAAAACGTCTGCAACACCTGCTGATATGCATGACCATAATACTAGAAATCGCAATAATTTATTAAACCCAAGAACTAGAATAAGGTGAACTGAGGATGAGGCAGTGAGGCTTTATAACGCCCTTTCTCTGTCCTTTAAAGACTTGAATCTCAAACAACTAAAGAGAAAACTAAGCGATATTCTATCCAAAGCGTGCATATATGGTTTTGAGGAATACTAAAGGGAAATGAATAAGATAGTTGAATGAAATAATACAAGTTCGAGTTGCCTCTCTTCCACTTAACTTGACTTTTTTTTTACCGCTTTGACTCCATCTCATTGTCTTACTTCATTCTGTTTTTTTTAAATATTGTGTTCAGTGTAGAACAGATTGTATCGTTAACCTTTATTTTAAAATGTCTTAAGTGTATTTTGAATTTTTAATTGGGGACTTTTTTTAAATTGTGATGTAAGACTATATTTATATCGCATGACTTGTCTATAAATATGAATTTTTCAGACCAATAAATATTATTATTATTATTATTATTATTATACAACTTACCCACTGGCCCTTCAGGGTCAAATCCTTTAGATTTAAACACTTCATAAAATGTTGGATTCTTGTATAGATGATTACCTAGAATTAATCTATCAATATAGCCTGTTGCTCCGCCGATACATTTTTCATAAGCTCGGTTCTTGTGTAAGCCACCTGGGCCCATATATCCTCTGAAAATTTAATACATATATATA
>MU192961.1:0-16274 GCA_016904865.1 Pissodes strobi | reverse complement strand
TCTGATACGATCTTGGCTTTCGGCGGTCAATTGACGCGGCTATATCAGGCACCCTACATCAGTGTCTGTACCTGCCTGTAGGTAGATACAGTTGAAGATGAAAAGCCTTAGCAAGTAGGTATTTCCCTACTTTCAAATTATTTAAATATACATATCGATTCACATCATGTTGTCATATCTTTAACGGTCAATGGAGGCCATGAGTACTAAGTATCGTACTCGAAAAATAGACGAATTGGTCAGTTACGAGGGACCTGTAATGGTTAATGTCCTTATTCATGTACCGGTTTAAAGAAATTTGAGTAATCCGTTAGGCATTTCATGAAAAATATGAAATCCTCTTTTATAGGTGTGATATAAGTAAACGAAAATCTGAGGTAACGGTTGATTCTCAAGTTTGAAAGTACTTAAGTCTGTAAAGAATACAAACGTCAAACAATTGATATTCACAAATTTCTAAAGCTTTTATTCCAATATCGCTAGCCTCAGAGAAGATTTTGTTTCTGTGGTTGACGCGGATTTAAAGAAGTTTAAGCATAGCGTTTTATCATCCGTTAATCAGGTTTCTCAAAATTGTTCATACGCGTCCATGGTATTGCAGGGTAAACACATTATTCGTAAAATCGAGTATTTTATTAAATTTTTCAAGATAAAATGAATAGCCAAATTTCCGTTCATGAAATCTGATCCGCTCTAGTAAAAACACTTTAATTCTTTGAAACCGATAACACCCTCACGTAGCGCAGCTTCATCAATTTCAAATACTTCTCTGTATGTTGATCGCTGAATCGTCGCTGTTTTAAGATATACAATTTCAAGCAATTTTAACCGTGGGAAGAGAGTTCTGTTCGAATACAGAGAGATTAAGTTTAGGTATTGACTGTTTATAATCGTCAGGTGGGTGGGCGCCCTTTGTACTGTGTCCGAGGGCATCACGCCAATTGTTTTTAGTCACTAAGTTTTTGATGTAATTTTTTGTAAAGTGCTATTTATGCTTTTAAATAGATTAATTGCACAGTAATTCCATAAAAAATGGGTTTTAATTGGGAAGCAAGAAAGCTGCGAACTTCGGCGAAGAAAATAAAATTACAGTCCACTAGGAAGGCACACATGGTATTTAGCAAAACATCGCTGATGATCAACTTGAAAATATCGTATGTAACCATATTAGGAATATAAACCTGACTAATGAAGATAATAATTTGATTAATGTTAAAGATACTGGAAGGGGATCGGTCGTGTGCTGCAGTAGCGATGCATTTGGCATAGTTCAAACAATTACTAATATGATGTTAAGGAAGTTACCTCTCTGAATTCCAGACTTCCTGTTTGGCTTCATTAATAGCATAAGTACCGAGATACCCTTGGAACATTTGAGGAGTAGTAATAAGCATATCTTCATAAAGGAAGTGAGTGCCAGATAATTGGTATTCAGCCAACATGTAGTACTTAATACAAATATGTATATAACTTTGCTGCAAGTAGATATTAATACGTACAAAAATGAGCTAAAATGAGACCTGGATCCAACGAGTAACTTTTTATCAGACCTCTTATATCAGCTAAACCAGCTAAATTTAAAATTTCAACGTACATTAACGACTTCAGACATGATATTCAGGCATTCATATTAAAGCTGCGAAACTGGCGCCGTAATGTACATTTTAGAAGCTTTACCATGTTTGAACAACTTTGCGTCAAAGCTGAAGAATCGGAGACAGGAATTAATCATCACCTTTAAGCTATTGAATCTTAAGTTCAACGTTATTTCTCCGAGCAGCATTAGTTAGAAACTCATATCATGCATCTATGGATGTTGCCGACGTTCCCGATGAAGTACGGGATGAACTTTTGGAGCTACGAAATGATTCCTCAGCGCCTGATATATTTCAAAACCATTCATCAAATTTTAGTGTTCTATGCGAAGATGTTGATTGAATTGCTGTAGGTTGTAATTAGGGAGGAACAGATGTCCTAGGAGTGAGTTCGACGGTGCTGCAGTGCGCCAGACAAAGGATCCCTTGTAAAGTGATGTTCCAGGTGTTTCCAGCTGTACGACGAACGGATGCGCTCTTGTCGCCTGTCGTGGCTGTCTGACTGGCGTTGCGGGGGCGGAGTGAAGGCCTCAAATTATGGGAACATCTACCGTGAAAATATCCGTAAAATCTCGGGGACATATCTGCTGTGTTCCAGACTATCCAGATCTCGGGCAAACTCCTGGTCGTTAACGAGACGAACAGCTCTTTTCTGAATGACGGCCTTTAGGGTGTGCTTACATGCGGCACCTCAGATGTGTGAGCAATATTCTAAGCACGGTGTTATTTGCGCTTTGTTGAGCAAGAGTAGCTGCTGCGGTGTATACAGTTTTCTGTTGCGAAATTGTGCACCAAGCTTCTGCGAGGCTGACTTTGCGATGCTAGCAACGTAATCATGCTAGAACCTATTGCTGTTGATCGAGATACCCAGTAGTCCGATTAACGAGGATGAAGGAGTCGTCGATCCTGTCAAAATGATGTCAGTGCCCCCCGTATCCGTTTGCTTTGTAAACGTGGCTGCTTGAGTTTTTGCTGCATTGAAATGAACCAAATTCCTGCAACCCCCCCCCCCCCCCCTTAAGTTCGAACTTTCTCCAAATCCTGATTAATTATTGTAATATGCTCCTGTCTGCGGTGATAAGTCTCAGTCGCTGGTAAAGGTTTTTCTGATCTAAATTGAGAGACAAGGATTTTGTCATCTGCAAAACTATAAAAAGGATTAGTGCTTTCGATTAGCGAGTCATTAGTGTAGATGAGAAACAGAGTTGGGGGAAAGTATTGCGCCCTGAGACAGCCCGCATTAATGGTGAAAGTGTCTGAGATGTGTCCATCAACTGCAACGTGTAGAGATCGGTTCTTAAGGAGACTGGCAAGCCATCTGCAGAGAGACGCAAGCAGTCCAAAGGACGGCAGTTTGTTGAGGAGTCCGTCATGCTAAACTCTGTCGAATGCCTCTTATATATTCAACGCAATCGCTCGAGATTCTCCGTAGTTCTCAATTACCCTGCACCATGTATGAGTGACATGGCCAATATATCTCCTGTCGATCTCTCTTTGTGAAAGCTGTGTTGGTTATCGCTAATTATTCTGTTGGTCTTGAGGTACTTGAGAAGTTGCTGATTGACTACACGTTCCTAATTAATAGGCATGCATTTTGAAAGACCATTCATGATCCCACTTATTTGGTTAATCAGGATGAAAATTCCACATTCGATAGCATATCAGTATACTAGAGGACTCCAAAAAGTGTTATAGGATTAAAATTAATATATCAAACTAAGTTTAATGTTATGAAATTATTGGGTGGTCCAGAGGAGAAAATTTGACATTGAGATAAAATAGAACGGTTGCTTTCTCAGGTATCTCACTTCAGTTATAATTTTGTTTATATTGAAATTTTAATTTCTGAACAACTTGGAACGTCACCACTTGGCATAACGGATCAAAATACAATGATGCTTGCTTCACCTACTTAGCTCAATTAAGCATGAGTTTTTAGTTAATTCGTATACTAGTTTCAGATTTCAATAAATAGGTAAACACCAATAATATAATTTTAAAACAAAACATTGCCGAAAATGCGTACTGAAGTACATTGTGTATTACGAAGTATTACGAAGTGTCAACCCAATCTTACTCGTTCCTTGATGACAATAATAACTGTTTTATAAATTACTATACTACTTAAAATCAAATCGGCTTTCTGCGTTATTCAAAGAAATATCTGCCAATAGTGGAGACGAAATTGAACCTATTGCCTAGCCATCATCACATGCATATTAACGACAAAAGGAACAAGTGAAATTTCATTTGAGATCAACAAATTTGAAAAAAGGTTGACTGCGAAATCTTTTAGCTCATACGTAATTAACTTAGTGATATGAAATGAAATCTTTAAACATTTGCTTGATGGTCTAATCGAATAATAAAATGTTCCACCAGTCTTCTTCTATGTAATACATTTTTCCATCAATCACCTATTTTTATGTATATTTCAGAACAATGTATTAAATGTTTGGATTTGCTTTAATTTAACACACAATACTAACTAGATACGTAAGTAAGTTAAGCAATGATCTATTTTCTAAAAGGAAACAAGTTTGTGTCATTCAGGCTTACTTACGAAAACATTATTGTATTTTTCGAGAAAAGATTTTAAATGTTTCTTCTCCCAACATCCTTCACAGTTGAGACACAAGGGAAACTTCAATTTAGACATATATCGGAGAGACGTACTGACACGAATAAATCTCGGGAATGCAGGAAATCTCCAGAAGAGATAGCTAACACGGTTCTGTGTAAGCTACGCCTGACAATTCCATTATTTTCGATATATTATAAGGCGAGAGTTGGAACAAGTTGATGTTTTCTATGACTGGATTTAACTCTAGAACATGACTTCTTTCATTTTTTATTAAATTATCTCTAAAGCCTTTTACTTAGAGCCTTTGAAAATACAACAGCCTATCTTGGCCTAAATTATTAACAATAAAACTGTTTGTTCACTTATAACAAAATTATATAAAATGGATCATTTTTACTGATATTGATATCTAGCTTTAGAAATTGTACCTTTGTGCTAGAAACTTCGCAAAGAATGACCTATACGGTAATTTATATAGGAAAATGATAGGGATAATACGACAAACTAACTTGCCTTAAATTATTAACAATAAAACTGTTTGTTCACTTTTAATAATATTAGGTAAAAGAATGATTTTTACTGATATTGATATCTAGCTTTAGAAATTGTACCTTTGTGCTAGAAACTTGCCAAAAAATATCCTATACTATAATTTGTTGGAAAATCATAGGAATATCAAGGAACCCTAATTCCTTGCAAGGGAAATCGTATGTTTAGAAATGTAAATTTTTTTGAACTGCTGCAGCTGGTGAGGCAATGTTTGCTGAAATGTAATAACTTGCAATTCATTATCTATGAAAATAAGTCTGATAATATCGGTTTAGGAAGTCATAGAATTATTAAACTAAAGGCAAATATGGGTTTGGTTATATTGAAAAAACAACATTGGCCAGAAGTAGCAGGAATTAAGCATAATTTTGGTAAAAATAAAAAAAAAATCAATTTTTAGGATTTCCAAATTTTTATAATCTTCAAATAAAACAAATAAACAGCCTTTAGATGTTAAAAAAACAAAGTTAAATAGTATTTGCATGCATTAACTTACAAGTGATTAAAAAATTCATAATTAAATTGCGGTGATATCGAAGAGCTTGCAATGCATACGTACTACAATAAGTCCCATATAATTTCAAATAGATGTGTAATAGCAGTTAAGGTATAGAATTATTAAATTATAAACTAACATGATTATATCACAAAAACAGCATTTGCCAGAAATAGAGAGTACTAAGACTCGTAAGTGCTGTGATTTGTAGGAAAATGATGAAAATTTGAAGGAAAGCCAAATTTTTCCTTTGTATTGAAAAACTTACCTAAGTTTAGGCATAGCCTAAAGGCCTAAAGAAAACTATAGCCGCGACACTCGGCTCGTTTAGTGGGGTACGGAATCAAATGTTCTCCGTGAAGCTCAGTGAAGGGAAGACACCACGCAGTTGGAACTCGATGCCAATCATACGCGCTTACCTGGGCCGGAGTGCAATAAATTTTCATAGGAATTAAAATAGAAAAAGATTCGTTGTTTGGGTAAATAGACGTTATGCGTATATATTGTTTTGTTTGTATGTTATATAAATAAGTTAATGCTTATGTGTTAAAATTGGAAAAGAACGGCAGAATTATGCAGCTAGTTAGTTTGTTTATTTAAACTTAAATTTGATCATAAGGTATCGGAATCGGTTCAAATGACTAAAATAAATTGGACCTAACTGAAACCAACCGAAAGTTAATTGAACGACTAACCAAAGCTAGCCAAAAGTAAAAGTAACCATAAGCTCCAAAACAGGCTAAAACGTACCTATCGTAATAGGTTACAAAAATTAATATAAATTAAAACTAATCAAAACGAAAGGAATTTAAGCGACTAACCAAAAATATTAAATTTGCTTATAACGTATAGGAACCGATTCAAATGACTAAAATAAATTGGAACTAATTGAAAGTAACCGAAAGTTGATTGAATGACAAACCAAAAGTAACTAATAGCACAAAAACGGACTAAAACGTATTGGAACAGATTAAAAATGTTAAAGTAAATTAAAACTAACCGAAATTAACCGAATATTGGCAAGTAACCAAAGACATTAAAATTGGTTTTAACGTATCGGAACCGGTTCCAATGACTAAAATAAATTAAAACTAACTGAAATTAACCGAAAGTTGATTGAACGAAAGTAAGTTAAAACTAACCCAAATTAGCCGAATTTTTGCGACTAACCGAAAGTAATCAAAAACTTTAAAATTGGTTATAACGTATCGGAACCGGTTCATATGATTTAAATAAATTGAAACTAACTGAAATTAACCGAAAGTCGATTGAACGACTAACCAAAAATAAACAAAAGCACCAAAAGGGCTAAAACATATCGTACTAGATTAAAATTATTAAAGTAAGTTGAAACTAACCGAAATTAACCGAATTTTTGCGACTAACCTAAACTAATTAAAAACATTTAAATTGGTTATAACGTATCCTAACCGATTCAAATTACTAAACTAAATTAAAACTAACTGAAATTAACCGAAAGTCGATTGAACGACAAACCAAATTTAACCAATAGCATCAAAAAGGGCTAAAACGTATCGTAATAGATTAAAAATATTAAAATAAGTTAAAACTAACCAAAATTAAGCGAATTTTGACGACTACCTTGAATTAATTCAATAACTAAAATAAATTGGAAGTAACCAAAATTTGATTGAAAGACTAACCAAAACAAACCAAAAGTAACTAAAAGTACCAAAACGGGCTAAAACGTATCGGAATAGCTTAAAAATAATCCTAAGTAAGTTAAAACTAAACCAGATCAATTCAATTTTGGCGACCATCCTAAACACTAAAATTGGTAATAACGTATCGGAACCGAAAGTAATCGATAGTTGATTGAACGACCCAGTTTTGGCGGCTAACCAAAACTAACCAAAAATATTAAAATTGGTTATAATGTATCGGAATCGGGTTCAAATGACTAAAATAAATTAAAACTAAACGAAAGCTGATTGAACTAACCCAAACTAACTAAAAGCACCAAAACGGACTAAAACGTATCATAATAGGTTACAAAATTTAAAGTGCCCAAAAATAATCGAAAATTAATAATATGGAAACATTCATAACATATATACGAAGGGTACAGGGGAAAAACGATCTAAGCGCCATTTCCATAGGAAACTGTTATTATTGAATTCACAGAAAATTTTATTCTTGATAAAAGTTGGTGCTTGGAAAAAAAACTAATTTCGACAATGTTAAATTAAGACACCCTGTAGGTGCTTAAAAAATACAAAAATGGTGGTTAAAAAAAACAAAAACTATCGGAAAAGCTTCTACAGGAAAAATAAAGCTCCTATTAAGGTAAAAATAAAAGTCAAATACCATTTTTTCCAAAAGTGCATCGTTGCCGAAAAAAATAAGGACAAAATTAAGAAAAAGTGGGTTTTTTCAGTAATTGAAATGGATTTTCTCCGCAACGGTGCGGTGCTCTTTTGGAAAAAATGGTATTTGACTTTTATTTTTATCTTAATTCGAGCTTTATTTTTCTGTAGAAAGTTTTCCGATATTCCAAAGTTTTTGATTTTTTAACCATCATTTTTGTTTTATTGAGTACCCTGTATAACTTATCTTTAATTTAGCATTGTCAAAATTAGTTTTTTTTCAAACACCAACTTTTATCACGAATAAAATTTTCTGTGAAGTCAATAATAAAAAAGTTTCCTATGGAAATGGCGCTTAGATCATTTTTCCCCTGTACCCTTCATATGTATACACATTTCATAGAAATAACATGTTTTTATTTTTTTTATTAGTCTTACAACCATTTCATCATTTAGCCATGTTGATTTCAGTTTGACAATATAATTGAATTATATTTCAATATAAAAGGTCTCAAAAGAGCGGGACATATTTTCCGATTTTCGAATTCTTCTAAAAATTCTAGATAAATTTCATGTAGCATGTCGAATAGCCTCCTTTCCATTTAATATACAGGGTATTACTACATTTTTGGACTCTCTAGTGAAATCAAAACACATGTCGTGTATAATATCCTTTATCTATCTAGCTGTTTACGAAATATTGACAGTTGAAAGTCGGGTATTTTGACAGGCTCTAAACCGCACGAGATCAAAGAAAACGGTTTGCACATCTCTATCTTAGGTTTTCATAAGCTATCGAATAACAATGGCTTTCAATTTAACCGGAGGTTTAAAAGTTCCGGTCAATTTTATTTGCGGGTTAAATTCAAAGTTACTGTCATTTGATAGCTCATGAAAACCTAAGACAGGAATATGCAAACCGTTTTCTTTGCTCTCATGCGGTTTAGATTTTAAAGCCTATCAAAATGTCAAAATGCACGACTTTCAACTGTCAACTATCGATAGTGTTTTATTTTATATGTAACGTAGAAAAAAATTTGGCTACCAACCCTACATTTGCTTTTTTGTTTAACTTGATATCTTTAAAAACAAAAAAGTTACAGCGAATCAAAATGTTATCAAAATATATTGAACGCACGGTACAGGTTGCTCCGATTTAGCGTAATTGTGCACTTCATGCATAAACTAGTTCGTGAACTATAGCCAGATCAAAAATTTACTTTCATTTCACCATCTTGACAATATTTTTATCTAGCGAATAAAATGAAAAACCTGTTACGAAAAAATATGCAAAATCGTACATAATACGTTTATAAAATTGTGCAGGTTGCTAAGAATCTATATAAAACAAAATTATGTACCTATATAAGATCTTTTTTTAGCTTAGAAGAGAACAACTAGATAAATTAAATTTTCAAAATTATTATTGCAGATCTTCACAAGTTCGTCTAAAACCGTAACTACTTGTGCATAATAAAATCTCATATAAAAAAACTTTTGTTGTGTATAGATCTTGTTGATATTTAAAGATTAACTTGGAGCTTATATTCTATTATATTTATATTCAGCATTCAAGAATGCTGTACTTACTACAAGTAATCTACATTCGCCATTCTTAATTTCACTTCAAAAAACATTTCTAACTATTTCTTTCAGGTGTAATGTTTAAGTAAATATCCGGCTCTCTTTATGCAGCTTTTTGGATCAAAAAATGGTTATTCTCGACTCGAAATAAACAGTATTTTATAAATCATATATTTTGTGATGAAAGTTCAAATAAAATAAGACGGAAGAGTAACAATTTTAGTATATAACGTCCCAAAAAATTTTAGTACGGCTCACTTCACTAATAATTGCCGGGGGGTTGACGTCAAGTTAGATTTATTTATTTCCTCCCCACTACATAGTGATAAAGTTGGTCCTCGCTTCTCAAAGGTGCCGCGCTTAAGTGTCGCAGCTATAGTTTTCTTTAGGCTATGGTTTAGGAATACAGAATTTTGTTGAACATCTAGTATTTTAAAAAGTCAAAATTAATATACATTGAAATATGATAGTTTGCGATACATTATGTACTAAATTAAGGCCAATATAACTGTTGTAATATAGGTATAATAACAATTAAGATATAGAATTATTAAATTAAAACTATGGTTATATCATAAAACAGCATTTTCCAAGAGTAGAAAGCACTGATGCTAATGCTGTGATTTGAAGGAATTTGATGAAAATGTCAAGAAACCCCATATTTTTCCTTTGTATGGGAAAACTTACCTACGTTTAAGAATACAGACTTTTAATGAATTGTAAGTGTTTAAAAACAATAGAAATAGCGGTTGTCAAAAGAGGCAGGTATTAAGACTAATACTGTAATTTACAGGAAAATACTGAGAGCACGCCGAAGTAATATATGATAAGAGAAAACAGTAAAGTTGTATTTTGAAAAGTAGAGTTTTTGGCAATCGTGTCTGAATTTCTAATATCCTAATGTAAAATTTCCAAAACTAAATGAAATTCTTCTTAAACTTTCTGCTGCTAGCTATTAAAAATTATGGGTTTGTTTACTTATAGAAAAGAACCAGCGATATTTTATCGCGTGTATGATATAATATTTGTAAACAAGGGTAAATTTCTATCAAGTTTTAAACTTTCGAAAATCATTTTAATATAAAACTGACACTCAGTAATAAATGAAACTGTTTACATTCTGAAGTTTTACCGGCAACACCGAAAGCAATAATCAGAAAACACGCTCTGAAAATGTACACCTTCAAAAAAGAGCAAACATAAGGCGTTTTCTTTTTCAATATCAAAAGATACTAATTTAAAACCCATAGCTCATGGCTCCTAAAAAATACTTCCATCCAAAATTAGATATCCATCCATTGAATGTTCATAATTTAGGTATTCGTTAATGCTAATTCAGTTATTTATTTTTCTGGCAGGGAATTTACATAATGTAAAAAAAATATTATTTGATATATTGTAATAAGTGAAAGTAGTATTAGTATGGATAACATCAACTTGAATTGGCTTTGGCTAGCTGGAGTTAACTTTGGCTAGTTTGGGACAACGTTGTTTCATTAGTTTGTTTCCTTGTGGAAATCCTTCGTAATAAATGTATGACCTTGCTATCGGATGCTGGTTAATTGAAACGACTCGGGTTCTACATAGTTCAATATATCCTGGCGTTTTAGTGTTACAAAATTGTGTCATCGTGTAATCGTGTCAATGCCAAGCTACGCAGTTAAATGACATTTATTGTTCATTACTAATCAATAGTGGTTATTATACAATACCTAATTATTCGATCCTACAGGATGGTCCCTTGTCCTAACTGTGTTACCCTAAAATAAATACGCAGTGTTGATTCAGTCATGGACGGTGTCCATTTTATGCGTCGTATGGGTAATCCCGCCTGAGTGAACGCTGGCTGAAGTTCCTGTGCAGCACCCTCAACGGGCGGTATCTGGGTTCTTAGGTATCATGTCGTTATTGTGATTGTGTAATATTATTATTAATATTATTATAATTATTATATGTCACAAAACGCTTGATTTGTAAGTGACTAACTTAACAATAATAGTCGCATATTCACAATATCAATTTACTGTTACCATAAATATGTAGCTCCTAAATTACACTATAAATAGAGGAAACGGATCGATAATTAAGTTTTATTGAAAAAGTGTTGAAATAAAATATCTCGCCTGATAGAAGTAACGAAATATTAAAATGTCAATCACATACATTATAAATCCAGTTCGACAAAACACCAGTATCGAAAAACTGGAATGAACTATTTCCGGTGCTAATTAATTTTGGAATGAGAGCTCTGGCCTATTTCGGGATGCATCCTCATTATATCGCAGAATAATGCCACTGGACTGATATATCAATTACGGCCTTTTATCGTGTATGTTAGGGGCTTTTAGTTATCTAGCTCTGACGGAAGCCTGATATATCAAAGTTTTAAATGACTTCCTATTGATAGATAAGCTAATCTTTATACATAAAAAAATAATTATTCAAAACTGCTGTTGTAAAATTCACTTGCTCTCCATAAATCATGGCAGCTCGTTTCTAGTTTTATAATCGATTCCCTTTTCGCCCTTTCTTTACACTGCTTCCAATCTAATGATCCAGTTTAAAAACTCTAAATAATAATGCTGAGTAGTATGTGGAGATCGTATGATGTCTTTTCGGGTCCTGCAAGTAGTCTTCGTTTTTCTCGAATCTGTTCCGGTAGGAGTGCTTAGCTGGCATTTCTTAGAATATCCCTTGCTTTTTTGGTTTTGAGGTGGTAAGACAGCTTGGTACAGATAGGTAGAATATTGTTATCACGACATCTATCAGGAAAGTTATGTCGCAACGTAGTGTTGAAATCTTGGACCGTAGCGTTTCGAAGCGTCTAACTGTATTGATGTTTAGTTTAGTTTAGTTTAGTTTCCATTTATTTTCCAAAAGACAAAAATTACATTTGTATAGGAATCGTCAAACAAAAGTACCTTAACCAAAAGTATGATACAATTACCAATAACTAGAGTACATAAAATAGCAAGAGTCGTTACCACACATTACAATCGAAAAAGTCTTTTAGACTGTAGAAACATTTCTCCAATAGCAATCTCTTCAGTAACAATTTGAACGTGGAAAATTTTAGAACTGGATCCTGAAGTTCTACAGGCAGATGATTAAATATTTTCAGGCCGGCAATGTCAGGAGATTTTGATGTTAGATCAAGCCGATATCGCGGAACATAATATTGGGAACTGTTTCTTGTATGCATACCATGCTGATATTCACCAACGTTTAAAAACGTAGATCTATTTTGAACAATATAGCAACATAGTTCGAGAATATAAAGCCCAGTGAGTGTAAGAATACCGTACTTATCAAATGATGGTTTACAGGACTCATCGTTTTTTAGATTTGCAATGCTCCTAACAACTCTTTTTTGAGATATAAAAACTTTGTCAAAAAAAGCCGAATTTCCCCAGAGACATATCCCGTATCTCAAATGCGACTCTACCTTACTATAATAAACGTTTAGCAGCTGTCTTTGAGTCAGGACATCTCTGAGGTTTATTATAACGTAATTAGAACTGTTTATTTTTGATATTAGTTTTTCACAGTGAATTTTCCAGTTTAGATTCCTGTCAATGTGGAAGCCTAGAAATTTGGCAGAATCACCATTTTTTATGTCCTTACCATTGATATTCAATACAACATTCTCACACCTTTTTTGGTACGTATGAAATCTAATCAATTGTGTTTTATCTACATTAAAAAATAAGTTTATTTGGGCAAACCAATCGCATAATCTTGCAAGTACGGTGTTGCACTGATCAATCAAATTTCTGTCACATATATTTGACAGAATCAAAGACAGATCATCGGCGAACATCACAAAAAAGGTTTCCGGAAGAACCTTGATAATCCAGTTGACATATAAAATAAAAAATATTGGCGCCAATATCGAACCTTGAGCGACTCCCATTTCTATAGGCTTTTTGTTTGAATTTATGTTTTCGATCGAACATCCCGATTTGTGTGAGACTGATACATATTGTTCACGAAAGCTTAAGAAGCTGTTTACCCATTTTTTTGGTGTATTTCTCACTCCTATGGCACCCAATGTAGAGCACATGGTCTCAACATCGATGCAGTCGAATGCCCTGCTGAGGTCACAGAACACTCCAACAGGACACTCGCCCGCCTCGATACTGTGGACCACTTGTCTAAAGAAAGCCTGGGCCGCTGTTTGTGTGCTTCGTTTGGAGCGAAAACCATGTTGGTTATCAAGCAAAATAGCACAGTCTTCAAGAAAAACCAATAAGCGGCCGAGAAAGGCGCTCTCAAAAATTTTTGAAAACCCATTTGTGACAGTCACCGGTCTGTAATTTTCTACACTCTCCCGATTTCCTTTCTTAAAGACTGGAACTACCCTGCCACATTTTAATTGTTCTGGAAAAGTCCCTGTTTCAAATGACAAGTTGACGAGATAAGTCAGCGGAGCAATAATTAAACTTAGTACTTTTTTTATTAAGAACATAGGAACTCCATCAGGACCGGATGATTTTTTGTTTTTTAGTTTCCTGTTTAATAGATTAAATAAATCATTTTCGGTATAACTGTTTAAAGTAAAAGTTTCTGGATTTATGTCCCTTTGCAGATTCAGGTTGTTTGAATTTTGAATTTGATTTGTTAAATTTTTGGGCGTTTCTATAAAAAAGTTGTTTAAAATTTCAGCATTTTTATTTGGATCTGATATCAAAATGTTATTTACCAGCAGTTCAATATTGCTGTTACATAATTTACTTTTATTTTGGTTAGATAGTTCGGATACAATTTGCCATACTGTCTTGCCTGGATTTTCGGAATTGTATATTTTGTTTTGATAAAATGTCTTCCTTGATCTCCTTATCAAGTTTTTGTGTTTTCTTTTTTCATCAATATATTGTTTTTCTAACACAGGAATTCCATGTGTTAAATGAAATAAGTTTTTAAGATTATAGCTAGAAACTTTTACTTCATTGTTTATCCAATTGTTTTGGCCGGTGATAGATGAGTAGAACCTTCTTTCGGGAAAGTGTAGGTTAAAATAATATACAAAACTGGTATAAAACAGATCAAAAGCAGTATTTAAATCGCTACAAGTATAAACATTTGACCAGCTCTCCGCGCATAGCGAATTTTTAAAACACTCAATATTGTTTCGTGAAAAACTTCTTCTAATTCTTGAAATAGTATAGCTCTTAGTTTGTCTCTTTATTGCCTTTGTCATAGACGGAATTTCCAAATATACTGTTCTGTGATCTGATATAACATTATCAAACACCGTACAGAAGGAGTTATTTTGATTAAAATTGGTAAAAATATGGTCAATTGATGTACATGTGGTTTTTGTAACTCTAGTTGGCCAAGAAACAAGAGATTGAAAATTAAGACAATACATTTGACAACACATTTTTTTAAAATAAAGATTTTTATATAAATCAAAATTAAAATCACCACACACGATTATATTTACATTAACTTTGTATAAATTAGCTAAAACTCTTTCTAGGGTTTCCAGGAAAAAGTTTTCATCGCCTATTGGTGATCGATAACACAATACAATTACATACTTTATATTGTTTATTATACAGGTAGTAGCACAATATTCAAAATGTCGGTCAACACAGGGTGTTTTGTCATAGATATTTACAATTTTTGTGGATTCCTTTACCCACAGAGCAACCCCTCCATGACTAGTACTGCTCCTGTGAGAGGAATTGGCAAGCTTGTACCCATCAAAAAAATAATATTCGAGGGCATCTTTTGAGATGCCTATGTCAATCAAACATAAAAAGTGTAAGTTAGTATAGTGTGTCAGTTCCTCAGATAAGGAATTTGCCTTATTTTGGTTTATTATGTTAATGTTTAGGACCAAAACATTTGGGTCAAATATTACTTCAGAGGGTGTATCTTCTTGCGTTTCTGAAAAAATCGGTTTACACAGGTTCCTGAAGGCCAAAGATCCGGATTCAATGTAGCCTTAAACAAATGATTGGGAACCGAAACTTTAAAAGAAGAATAAATCTCAGGATGCTTGGATGTTAAAGCTACGCATTTAACTTCTTTTAGATGAGATTTTAGCATTGACAATAATTCTTCACTTTTTGTACTGGGCTCTAGTCTACTTACATGAAAATCAGTCCACTTTGGCACTCCCTTTACACCATGAATAGATTCATTTCTTCCCACTACCGGTTTTCTTTTTTTATTATATGGCACTTTTTTCCACTCACCAGAATTTTCACCATTTTCCTGGTTTTCGCTGTCACTATTTATATTTATGTATTTATTAAGCACATTATTTGTTTGAGTCTCCAGGATCGCAGCAGAAACTTCGGTGGAATGTATAGGTTTTATTTTATTTTGATTGTTTTTGTTTGTATTTATATGTGATCTCGCGACATTTGCGAGGTTATCACTATTTACGGTCAATACTGGCGATGCATGTTTAGTAGAGGAGCGCAGTGCTGTGTTATTTTCCTGCGCTGTTAATTTTTTTTGTGGGGCCACATGAGTTTTTGTGGCTCTCGGGTTCCGTAATTGGGCAGTCAGAACTGGGCTCGGTGTTGCCGGTTATTCGCTCTTTATTTTCCTGGAATTTTTCCAACACTTGAATTTTAAATATTAAAAGCTGGATTCTTTCCTCTTTTTCATCAATTAATTTTTGCAGAATAACATTTTCCCTTCTCAGGAAAAGGTTTTCCCTACGTGTGTCTTTTTTGTTTTCTACCTCGATGACTGTTTCCATCGAGTTGTCAAGGTCGTCTTTGTCACTGATATGAACGGCATAGCAGTGGTCACAGAAAAGTACTTGTTTTGCACTTATATCTTCACTGATTACTTTATTTCCACATTTAACATGTAAAGGTGACTTACAACTTGCACAAGCACTAGAAATTTTCAATTTTTCGCTACATTTACTACACAAAACAGAGATCTCCTGAGAGCTGGACTCTATGTCCGACTTATTCACCATGTTGCCAACTTGCACATTTCTTGAAAATGATGGTCTCCTCCCCGTAGAGGTGTTCAATGTTGTAACGTAGGTTTTCACGGATGGTAGAATGAAGAAAAGTGTTATTCCGGGTTTCAATCCGTTCGTCAGTAGTAATGATTGTCTCACGACGTTTCGCCAACATCCCAGTTGGCATTTTCAAGTGTTGATT
>JAEQML010061085.1:0-26216 GCA_016904865.1 Pissodes strobi | reverse complement strand
AAGTGAAAATTTTCAGATGTGACTCTCTTGTTCCAAACTGACGATATTACTTTTTCAATATAATATAAATACATTATTTCTTAGAACTAGTTTAAAATGATTTCAATCAAAATAATGGATGCACGAACACTTCTGCTCATATATTTTCATAAAACTGAAGTACAGAGCGGTACTCTCGTTACAATTTATCTAATTATCGGCTTCCGCCAAAGAAATGTGTGTAACTGAGATCAGAGGCGGAATTTCGTAGTGAGAATTCTGTTTATTTCTCATTCTGTGCCAAAAGCCTCTTCCGCTTATGTTAACTAAATTAGGGCAAAATATTTGGATCATTTCTATTTTCGAGATCAATATTTCAATATTCTTATCATAAATAATATGTTTTCATACTATATAACTAACAGGGAAATCTTCTGCATCTTTACCGAATTTGCAGAATAAAAAAATCAAACTGTGTACAGATCTAAAAAAAAATTATACCAAAAAGTCTCTAGCTTGGTGTGCAGACTAAATAAGCAAACAAACATATGCAATACTTTCTTTTACTGAACTTGTGTTTGGCTCTCAGGGCTCGAAATCACTAAGAAACATATGTTTTAAACATTAAATGAAAACGTTATATGAGGCTGAGCGATGCTTCTCTATTGTGTCGCCCTGTATAAATTAAAATATTATAGCAACGGCAACTTTGGCAAATTTCATAAATATATAAGTTCATTTTAAACATTTGACACAATTAAGCATTACTGAAGGCGTAAACAAATAATTACAAAAATGCATAATTTTAGATACCGAAAGAAAAATTTTAATTAACCTACCGCCTTTCTCACCGAATTAAAAATTCCAGAGCTCGAAGTTTTCTCAAGAGTCACTATCAAAATAGGCACTAAAATTAAAGTCACCACAACAAACATGCACTTTATGCTAACTTTTTGCAAATTAAGTTGCTCAAGTGACCATTACCGCTATTAGCATATATACGACGTCAAAAAGAAGAAGTAACTTAAAAGCGAATACGTTTCAAAAATAAATTCGCACAATCGAAAGATCGATTCAATGTTAGTTTTAATTAAGAGTGAAGATGTGAATAAAGAATGCTGATCATCGGTGAGCTTTTACGTTAACATTGAAGCTGCGACCTATCTTCATAAAATTGTCAATGGAACCATTGATAGGATCGAGTTCTGGCCACCGTTGGACCCGTTTGGAATCTTTCTTCACTGTTTGGTTTTAAATAAGTACGCTCTCAAGATAAGTTAATTTCAATACAGCGATTTGGGAAGGATCTTTTTTTGGTGTATCAAAGGTATCCAAGAGGAATTGAAATTAATTGTTTTAAAAATTCATTACCTTTATTTACTTTAGCTTATATACTGAAAAGGATAATATGCACAAATAACAAAATAATATTTAGATCTATTAAAACATATAAAAACAAATTTAGTCCCAATCAACGTCAAACATTTGTTTCCTCGAGTTTTTTTAATTTAGCATTAATTTGCAAATATGTATGATGTTTTGGAAGCTTTGGATAAAACAATACACTTTTTAAACTATCTGAATGTGAGTTTTGTTATTTATGTCCATCATATTACATCCTACACATTAAAGGTACGAAATTTCAAAAACCAAAAACAGTAATATTTTTTTAAGTTCTAATTATTGCAAGGTAACCATAAATATATTTTATTAAAGGTGAATTTTAATAGAATGTGAATTACTACCAACCAAGGTTGACTTGTAGAGCCGAATATCTTTTTGTTGTCGACAAATACTAAAATCAGATGGGAGTTTTTCATTTAGGTATGTAATAGGCGATAATTACTATGTCCTGTCCAGTCTGTTGTTAATTTTTTTTCATTAGTTTTCTAAATTTTTGCATATTTTAGATCCGAACCTTCATTTTCATCTTCAAGCTGTTAAAATATTTTTTTTATCCAGCTGTATCTTTTTAGTCATTTCTTTCCTTAGAGTTCGACAGCGATGGGAATTTTTGTTCTATATTGTGTTCTGTAGTCAATAAACTAGGTCATTTGATTTGATTATCATATTGCATTTGGTTTCTATTATTTTTCTTTATCACTTGCATTTATAACTATTTAATGAAGTATGTGTGTTCGATATTGTTTAAATCATTTCAACTTTGCTTTAGTTTAATTTTTTTCTGGCAGGCTTTGTCCATTATTTAATCATTAAGAGTTTAAAAAATTATAGTAGATATATCACCGAAAAGCGATGAAAAATGTTATTATCTGTCTTTTGTAATTGGGATTTATTAAGATGCCTTCTCATATACAAGTATTAAAATCAGTTTTGGTCTATTTAGAAAATTATGTTTTAACATTCTCCCTTTAGAGCCATATTTCTTATTTGAATTAATGTTAACATGTATTTTAGTTTTAGTGTTTTCTTGCAATTTTTTTTAGCGTTCATTTAGACTGCTAAAACCCGCGCCAGATTTCGCGTTTAAATTATTTTTCATTTTGATTCAGCATTAATTTTTTTTGCATATTTTATCTATAATTTGTTGATTAAGACAAAAAAGTTTATTCTCTATCTATGGCGACAGATATGTCGCCAATAAATAAAGAAAAATGCTTTTATCTCTGGTCGGTAACTGCCATTTATTAAATTCTCTGCTCATTTGCAAGTAACGAAAATCTGTTTTGACCTATTTGGAAAACTATTTATTATATTTCTCCATTTATAGAAATCGTTTTCATTTAAATTATTTTTTAACGTCTGAATTTTCTCTTGTAGTTTTTTTTCTTTTCTTTAGGGTCCAAAATACTTAAAATAATGGAAGAGAAGTCGCTGAAATGTAAAGGAAAAGGTCTGGTCTCTTTTGTAATTGAGCTTTAACTAAAATTCCAGTTCCACGTTTTACCTTGCTCCCTCTATCGCCAAAATTTTCGTTTAAATTATTTTTCAATTGTGATTTAAATTTAATTCTTCCTATGCAGGTATTATATATAATTTATTCATTAAGACTTTCAAAATCGGTGCAGAGAAGTCGCATAAATGCATTTTTTTCTCTCTCTCTTTAGTTTTCTGTTTTAGTTTAAATTATTTCCTGCTGATTTTATTTAATATTTATTCACTAAGAAAAGAAATGTGTTTATTCTCTTTGTTCTGTAATAGTGATTCTTGAAAAATATTTTTATCCTTCTCCATTTAAAGCCGTTAAATTATTTTTTAATTTTTATTTTAAAGGTTTTTAAAAACGATGGCAGGTAAGTCGCCAAAATATAAAGTTCTCTACCTTTTGTAATTGAGCTTTAATTGAAATTCCTCTTCATTGAAAAGCAATGGACATATGTTTTGATCTATCTTGAAAATTATGTTTCATTTTTTTCCCTTCACTCAGCATATTCGTTTAAATTATTTTTCCTCTGTGAATGAGCTTAAATTTTTTATTTGTCGGTTTTATTTATAATTTATTTATTAAACTTAATACTTTGTTTTCTATATTCTGAGTTTTAATTAAAATATTTGCTTGTATACAAGTAAGCACTCAGACTTTCAAATATGTCAACAAATATTATGTCGGCCATAAGAAAATGTTTTGCTCTCTATGTCCTGTAATTGTAATTTATTGAAACGTCTGTTCTTTTACAAAAAATTAAAAGCTGTTTTGATCCATTTTAAAAGCTATTTTTATGCTTCCTCATTTTAATCTAACGTAAAAATAATTGTATTTCACCTTTCTCCCTTTAGTGCCAGAATTCTCTTTTAAATTACTTTTTTGTGATAATATTTTCTATGCAGGTTTTATCTTTAATTTAATCATTAAGGCTTTTAAAAATGTTGGCAGAGAAAGCGCCTAAACACAAACATAAAATGTATTCTCTGTCTTCTGAGCTTTAATTAAAATACCTGTAAGTTTCATCTACCATGAAATTAATTTAATTTCTACCTTTTTCTTTTATAGCTTCCGTTGTTATTATTTAACTATTCTGTTTTAGTTTATGCAAGCTTTATTCAATATTTATTCCCTTAAACTTGAGAGATATGTTGCCGACATTGAGGTATTATAAGAAAGGAGGCGCTGTTAGCATTAAATACGGCAGTCAAAAACGGTATCATTAGGGGCGTGACTTATGCCGGCACCAATATGGCGGCATACGCAGAGTCGGACTATAGTAATTTATTCAAAAAAGATTTTCTTCCCTGAATATAGAGAGTAATAAAGTAATAAATAATTTCAACTTTACAATAATTTCGTTGACATTATTTGCCTGATTTATTAAGGTTATTTCCAAGACCAATGTACTAATTTAAAAATATGTAATAATTAAAAATATTATTAGGAGAGGTATATGGACATTGATTCCATTATTCTTTTGGAAGTCCAAAGATTAAGAAATAAGAATTACTATTTTGTAGAAAAAAATAAAGACCCGAAATGAATATATATCAACGTATATATACTTGGTAACTTAAAAATAACACATTTTATAATAATTATTTACAATTTATTGCCCACTAAATAATACAATTTTGTTGCTTTTGTGTCGCATACTAGCTGCCTTCTTTTGGTTTGCTTTATTCTTAGAAAGATAAATCATTCGAATATTTAAATATCTTTCGATAATGCTCTTCATCAATAGAGACCTATGATTATCTAATACAGCTTGGTCAAAACTATGTATGACAAGGTTACTAAATACATTTGATGTCACAAATTCTCTTAAAATTAAGTTTTTTAGACAATCTATGGAAATCTTGGCAAATCCTACTACTGAGATTTTATTTTTTAAAACCTTCTCACACTTTAAACATTTCAATAACATCCATAGAAGGATATTGTAATCCATTTTTGTTTGTTATATCTATAAATGAATATAAAAAATTGTCCCTATTTATGTTAATTAAAGAACTTAAACATTGCTCGCATACAATTTTTTTCTTCAGATAATGAACTATATAACCTGCAATGTATACAATGATATTTTTTGCATATGGAGATATAGGGTCAGGTAAAGAGTCATGACCTTCCTCTATACTTGTGTAATCATATTCAGTAAAATCGGAGGCAGAATATTCCCTGGAGGTAACATTTATTTGATCGACAGGATTAAGTTTGAGAATGTTTAGTTCCTCCAGTGGAATGCAATTTCCTCTAAAACCATCTTTCACTTTTACATGGAACAAGAGCTTTTTGTATGCAGCTTGGAACTGCCTTGCTGTCGGATTGTTATTGTAGCCACCTTGAGCTCTTATAGAGCAAAAGAACAATTCTAAGCAATCCTGTGACAATTTGTATGTTGGTGAAAAATTTAAATGTTGTTTTACAATTAAATTTAAGTACAATATTTTAACACTGCTAATGCATACTCTTAAATCTAAAAACCCTGTGTGTCTGTTAGTATTTAACAATGAAGTACCATTTGCACAAGTCTTTAAATCTTTAATATATAAGTCTGCTTTATTTAAATATGATAATATGAAATCCGCATTTTTTATTGATAACGGTTTTTTATAGGAAAACTGTAGTAGATTCCTAGAATTAAGAATGTCAAACAAATTGTTCATTATATTTACGAACTCCAGTGTTGGGCCAACATTTTTGAAATCATTCAACATCAATATTTGCGAACAAAACTTTAACGCATTGGCCACACTTTCACTGAAAAGTTGTGTTGCGAGCCGAACCTTCATTTTTTGATTTTTAAATTTTATATGTTGCTCCCTCATTTTGTTGGCCAAGTGAAATGCTTCCTTATCTTGAAGCTCATGCAGTTGTTTAAAGAACCTCCATTCAATAAGCTCGTTGTCTCTATTCACGATTGATCCTTTGTCACCCAACGTATTCCTTACAAGTTTGATCATGTGACATGGATCTAGCAGTACAACAACTTCATCGTTACTTGTTGGATGTTGGAAACTTGTTTTTAGCGACATATGGTTCAAACTGCAGCCCAGATGGTTCGCCATAGTCAAGTTTGTAGGGGCCCCATCAAATGTCAAGCTGACTACTTTTATCCCAGCTTCGAAACATTTTTTCAGGCATTCTTTTACCAATCCCATTTTTGATTCTGCTTTTATTCCAGCTATTAGGAAATATCCTACTGGAATTTTCCAACTTCCATTAACACAGTTGAGGAGGAAAACTAATACATTACTAGCTATTGTGGTCTCCTGGGCACCAGTTCCCATGTCTACATAGCCATATGATTTTCCTTGGCTAGGAACCCACTCCTCATGCTGTCTAATGGCCATCTCATCCATGACCAATGAACAAATAATTGTACTCTCTGAAGCATCAGCTTTCAATTTCAAGGCTTCAAATGCCTCACTAGTGAATCCAGGTAATCCACTGATATTCTGGTACCACCGACTGATTGTTCTGGTGTGAGTCAAACAAGTATTGAAAGTCCTCCTCACATATTTATAGGCTGCTGGTGAGTAATAATGCAGGGTAAGAGCAAAGACCTTAAGTTCCTCTGAATATTTTTTTGGCAGCGTCTTCGTTAAACTTTTCCTATACTGTCTTAAGTAGAGCTCCTGAGGACCAGCAAGCTTAGACATCAACATTAAGGTTTCTTCCTCCATAAATTTTCTCTTTTTCAGACCACATTTATGATTCCCTTTACGCTGGAGATTTTCTTTTCGAGCTAATTTCATTTTTAATAAGGTTATCTTAAGCTTTCTTTTTGCACTCACTCTCTCCACGCATTGCAGTTTATTCAGCAGTTTTCGTTCTCTTGCCGATAACTCAGTACTGCTTGTAAGGGGGGTCGTAATGTTCATTCTTGAACTTGCAAAACTTGGAGTTATCACAGGTGGAACTGATATGGGAGTTGCCGGCTGAATAATGCATGTTTGTACATTTAATTTCTTTGACAAGCTAGGGAATGGGTCGGTTATATTGACAGCAGATTTTATTGTTAGATCTGATATTATTCGAATTTTGGGAGGTATCAATGAATCTTGTTGCCATCTGGCTTCACGATGTGATGAAGTACTCGGTACAGCATCACTGATACTCCCAGCCGGTTGAATCCCAAAAGCACATGGTACGTCGGTGATATTGGAAACAGCTCGGGAAACAGGTCGCAACCCAATCTCAACGGGGACAGATATTTCTTCCTGCAAAGGAAAAACAATAATTCTGAATATTTTGTTTCCAATGATTTTCCAAGGAGTTGGGCCTTAGGCCCTAGCAAATTTTCGGGCCCCAATAAGACTTTGGCTCCCACTTGATTTTTTGTTCGATTTCGAACTGAAAACATTAATTTAATTATAATGTAATTTTTTATTCAGATTTAAATTAAGTATAAATTTGCATTAATTTTAATAAAAATTAGCAGATTTTTAGAAAAACTAGAAAAGAAACACGATATAAGATTTTAAAAAAATTATTGAACCAAAGCATAAATTAGTAAAAATAAAATAATATTTAAAATAACAGAAATACACTGAGGTTAACGTTAACACTTTTCTTCGGAAAAAGTTTGGATACATAAGGGTAAACACAGCCAGATTTGGACTATACAATTACTACTCATTTTTTCGCCGTTTACTTTAACTTTGTAAAATACTGAACTGTAAGTGCCTATTTTTTTACTATCAAAATTGTTTCACACACCCACTTACCTTGTCTGTATTTTGTGCTGGTATATTTTTAATAAAATGTTTTTTATGAGTTGGTATTTTTGTTTAATAAAGATTAGTTTTGTTTTGGAATTCAGATTATAAAGATGGCGAAACAGTATCCTGATTTTTTTTATCCAGGAAATGTATATTTTAAAAAATATTCTTATAATTATGTAGTTTTTTTATGTTGCACATTTGGGCCCCACTTGTCATTGGGCCCTAGGCCCGGGCCTAATGGTAAAACAGGCCCTGCCAATGATTGTAGTTATATTATGTAGTTTTCTATTACTTTCGGTGACTTGAAAAGATCAGGGATTAAATTTTGAATCGCACTTTCTTAGTAGATACTTACGATATATATTCAATCTACCCTCCAAATTTAATCTTTCTAAGTCAAACGGTTTGGACTCAGCGAAAAAGGGGTGGTTTTCACCCTCAAATAATAGGTGATATCGTGTTGGAAAAAAATGTTTTTCAATGAAAAAAGCAAAAATAAAAATTATGGATTTGGCCGTTTTTCACTATTTTTTGAGCTTCCCACTCATAAGTGGAGATTTTAAAAACCCTTTCGTAGTGGGTGCTTACGTAATGGAACAAATCTGCCTCCATATTTCATCTTTCTATGTCAAACCTTTTGGGCGTAGTTTTTGGGACAAATTCAACTAAAAAATAACTTTCATTCTGGGCACGTTTTTTTTTAATATATAATGTTTTTTGTACCTTTAGTGTCAATATGTTTATACCCTGCTTACCAAAAATAACACACCATATTGACCATTTTTTAATTTTTTTCTTATATCGGGCTACAAAAAATTATTACTATTTTTTAATGTCTAGGTGTAATTTGCTAGGAAACTAAAAGTTTTAGGGAATGTCTTTTATGATCTAGAATTGTAATAGATTTGACTTTAAATGTGTTAATTTAAAATTTACCATCTTATAGACCTCTAAAGAAAATAATATCGACCTACCACTTTTGTGTATATTTTATGCTGTTAAAGTTTGAACATTGCATTACAATATGAAACACCATGTATCAATTAGATTTAGCGATTAAAATATTATATTAAGATACTAGTTTTAAAAGACCATATTTTATCGCGCGAGCACGAAATTAGAAAACGACCCGCTTGCAGGGTGTTTCCTAACGTGCGAGTGCGCTAAATGTCTTTTAAAACGTGTATTTTATACTATTTTTTCTATTTTGCAAAATGTAATATTTTGAAATAGTTATTTGTGTATTTAGAGCTCAAAGTAACGGATTGCCGTTTGAGAAAGAATGTTACTGCGCGACTAACGGAGCGCAGTAATATTTCGAAAACGGCAATCTTACTTTACGCTCGAAACACACGGAACTTTTTCTACAGCCGCTTTTTCAAAAATTAAATGCACATTTTTCTCTATACTCATTCTGAAATTTGCAAATGACTGTCAGTTTGACATATTATGTTCGAGCTACGGGCATATTAGAACAGGAGTGCCAGTAACAAACTAACAAACGCACGACTGTCATTTATTTATCTTCGGTTTCCATGACTATTCATAGTACGCTAGACGGAAAAAGTGAGAATTTTCTCTTCCATGTTCGCGCTAGAGCGCAAAATAAGGATCCACGGCATTCGTCGATTTTGCGATTTCATTTCAATTTAGTAATTAGTTATTTTGCGCGCGGCCGTAGAAAAACATTAATTTATTCTATTCTCTATCAGCACTTGAGCGGCCATCTTGTCATTTTTGACGTCTTTATTACTAGAAATCCCATTGAAAGCGGTGTCGAAATTTTTGTTAGTGGGCCTTGACATTGAACAATTTTGTTAATATCATAGCATCCAGTCAATAAAATGCGTGTCGAAAAGAAACACGCATTTGCGTATCGAAATGGAATCATTTTGAACGCAAAATAGAAAAACTTTATTTACCTTGTTAAGTGTTGGAACACGTTTTTAACGCATTTAAACGGACAATACATTGAGATGTTCTATCAAAACATTCTTCGGAAAAATGTTTCGAACACATCACACTAGAATTTGTAGGTTGCCAGTCTCTTCTATTTACAAAATTCACCCAAGCTTCTCGACGGATTGAATTTTTTGGAAACCTAAAAATCAGTATTTCCTTTAATATAATGCTAGTTATAAATTTGAAAGGGGAAAATATGAAGAGAGGGAGCTAAAATTTAAAAATCCTAATTAATCATTAATTTGTCAATAAATATTTAAAATCATATGTGTATACTTAACATGCTTTACCTATATAATAATTGTATAAGGGATACCCTTTTTTCGGTGTGTACATTTCATTTCAGGCACAGTATTTTATTGTTTTCCAAATATTATAGCACAATAATATAATCCGGTCCTGAATTATGTTTACACTCACCATTGTTTATAGTAATAAAGACAATGCACTTACCTATGATATGTAATTCCAGCTGATTTTTTTTATCAACGCGTTGTTGACTGCAACAACTACGCACTGCACATGAAGACATGTTAGAACTGTCCAAATGTTTTTCAAACTCCACAAAAATAGTCTTTAAAATTAAAACGGCATGTAAAACACAAACAACTAACTTGACAATACTTGACACATTGAGGTATTATGGCTTGACAGAAATCCGGCACCAATATGGCGAACCCGAGACCGTTTTGAAGCGTCATGCGTCGCCTCCTTCCTAATAAATACCTCAATGGTTGCCGATAAGAAAATAAAAATTCACAGATCTTGCAACACGCGGAAGGATCCTAGGCGTATTGGAAATGACAGACACAACTACTGTTATGACTTCTGATGTAATTACTCCTCCTGTTGTATAATTGACAAGAAAAAGGCACATAAAGAATTTTGTAAATCAGGATCTCAGTTTCACTATGAGCAGTTCTCTATTCTCAGATCACAATGTAAGATTTTGGCACAGAGGGAATATGTCATCTTTTTGGAGAGAGCTGAGCATAGCATTTCTGAGAATCCAAAGATGTTTTGGTCATTTGTAAATTCTCAGAGACCGTTCAATGAACTACCTAGCTGTATGTATTACAACAACAAAATAGTCACTCCATAGAGGAATATAAAAATAAAGAGAGTGTTTTATTCTTATGGGAAAATTGGCATTGCGTTTTGACGCACTGCGCAATTCCAGCCGCGCATGGAGGCACTAGCGTCAGTGGAACTAAAAGCACAGCTTACTATAAATTGTCTAGTAAGCTGTGCTAAAAATATGCTGTCGAGAATTCACAAATGTCGGTTTGACGGTTGTTGATTAAAGAAAGCCGGTTTAATCAATTTATTATTTTAATTTAAAATTGTTCTGGAGCGATGGTGGATGGAGGTATTGGTGGTGCGACTAGCAGCCGTTGGTAAGCAGCTATTTTCTGTTGTGAATTTTGTTCTTGAAATATTTAAAAACTGTTAAATTTTATTTTTGGTTCTATTCGAGTTAATTAGTTTTTGAATATTAGAAATATATTGTGATACGTCAACACTATTTATGTATTTTGTTCTGTTAAGAAATTTTTTTGATGTTATTTTGATTGCATTTACTACCGCATGTTTTTTAATAAACTTTGTAACAAAATGCAAAATGTGTATATTTTCTTTCTTACACCCTAAACTATTCTTCGGTCCAAACAACGCCTAAAGTTTAATGTATACTCGCATTTAATTCAACCAGGCGCATTATGGATTTATCTGCGATAAACTAATGTATTTACAGGGTTCTCTGTTTGCTTTAATCTCGATTAAGAAAAACGCTGTAATAGTTTCTTGCAGATAAATTCATAAACCGTCTAGTTATATGGAATACGACTAAAATAAAAATGACATTTGAATAGCCCGCCGCCCTTCTTCTGTCGATAAAACAGGAACATGTTTTGTCAACATAGATTAATAGCATTAGTTCAGTAAGCCGCCCTTAGTGTCGTGTAAGTAAACATCATACGTCATTATTGTCAATTGTCATTAAACGGTGTGCCAATATTTTACAAGGGAATGGATACTCTCTTTACTTTTATATTCCTCTATGAGTCACTCCTGGACAGGGAATTGCTAATCTTTTTTGTGAGTATTTCTCAACAGTGTATAGTAATAGTGACACAATTATGCCTGATTATAAAATTGATAAATGTTGTGGCTTTGGACTCAAGGCCATAAGCTTGGCAGATGTTTTTGAGAAAATCTCACACTTGCCACTAAAAATTTCATCGGGACCTGACGGTATTCCAGAGTATTTACTCAGTAATCTTAGGTACAGCATATCCAGGCCCCTATGGATGCTGTTTAATGGGTCACTGGCTGAGGGTGAGCTTCCGGGGACCTGGAAGGAGAGCTTTATAGTCCCTATTTTTAAATGTGGGGTGAGGGAATGTGTAAGAAATTATAGAAGCATATCTAAACAATCTGCAATCCCTAAATTGCCCGATGGCCTTGTGCACGATCAATTGGGCTGGATAGGTAAACGGTTTACTGATTCGCGTAATACGGCTTTGTCAGCGGTAGGTCTACCGTTTCCAATTTGGTTTCTTATGAGACTGTCCTACTGAGCGCCTTGGAGAGAGGTTGTCGGGTTGATGCAATCTACACTGGTTTTTCCAAGGCGTTTGACAGGGTGGATCATAATTTACTCGTTGCCAAGCTCAGAGCGATTGGCCTTGATGAGCGGTCAGTGAGGTGGCTCCAGAGTATGTTGGTGGGGCGCACACAGAGGGTTAAGATTGGAAACTTCGAATCTGGTATCATTGAGGCTATACTTCGGGTGTGCCCCAGGGTGGCCATTGTGCTTCGCTATTGTTCAGCCTGTTTCTTTGTGACATTGATAGTTATCTTGGGGGCTGTGAGTACTAGAATTATTGATCATGAAAGCGATTCCACATTGCTCCAGCGCTCTTTAGCAGATTTTTCAGATTGGTCAGATATCAATGGATTGTCCCTGAATGGTGACAAGTGTTTTTTCCATTAGCTTTTTTAAACACAAGAAAATAACTGTTAGAACTGCTTATAAATTTAATGGCCATGATTTAAATTTTGTATATTGGTTAAGGATTTGGGGATTTATCTTGATTCGGAAATTACTTTTTGAGATCGTATTAAGTATATAACGAGTAAAGCTTATCAGATGTTGGGGATCATTCTCAAATTCGGGAGAGACCTGTCGGTGAGCTCACTTTGCTTACTGTACTGCTCCTATTGCTGGTTAGATCCCAGTTGGAGTATGCTTCAATTGTGTGGTCACCTTTTTACAATGCCTACAAAGCAATCGGATGATCTTGATGGGGTTCGACGGCTCCTCTGTCTTCCATCACTTGAGGACAGACGAAGACTCTGCGACTTGAATTTTGTATATAAGTTGATTAATGGTCATATTGACTGTCCTCATCTTCTCAGTCAAATATCTCTTAAAATACCATCTCGAGCTCTTAGGAAGTGTGAGATTTTCTCCCTTGGTAATCATAGGCCTAATTATGGTTTTCATTCTTACCCGTAGCCTTGCACTTCTGAATGCTTATCCTGAGATTGATCCTTTCGGAGGCTCTGAGGCTCATTTAATAAATATCATTGAAATATCTTGCGGTCAAAGCTGTAACTTGATATATTCATTTTTTTTTTAAGATTTACATATTATGCTATCGTTGTTTGAAATATAATTTAAAAATGGAGTATCACGTATATTGATAAATAAATAAATAAATAAATACATAGATATGCATAAATTTGGCATATGTCAAATTTTTTAATTCTTCCAGCCAACATATTTTCAGATATTTTGATGATGAGAATTGGTTAAATATCGCTCATATTTGAAAATTTTATTGATAACAAAATCTTTGACTCACAATTTTAAATCTCATAGTTTAGAGGAGGCGTAAATTCTCATTATTTAGAGATCAAACGACAGCGCAGTTTTATTCTTTTATTAATATGATTGTAAAATGTTGCCTGGATCAAACAGCTGTAATGAAAATTCCATCGAAATAAACGAAATACGGCGAGAAAGGTCTCACTTTCCGGGGCCATCGTTCATGGTATTAAGGCCAATAAATACTTCTGGGACTAAATATGACGTATCATTAAATCGGCCGTTGATGAACGATACCGGCGCAAAGAAGGAAAAATCCCACAGCAACTTAACGCTTATAAGTCTATAGACACGTTTAACTGCCTCTTATTAACTTCCTTGGTAAGTAATAACACCCAATATATAACATAGATCTGTCAACCGGCATGTAGCGGCGTACCTCCAGTGCCGTAGCCGCGTAGGTTTTGTGACTTGTTAAATATTAGTTGTATAGTGATTTGGTGACCATGTATGAAAATCAAGATAATAAACAAATAAGAAAACTTGTCTGGAAACTATCATTATCTTACCTTTCTTGATACTTAGCGGAAGTTATTAGTCAAATTTTGTAGGATATAACAATTAGATATGCTTCATATCGCATGTAAACAACATCCTTTGCCTTGTCAAGAGCTTTGCTTTACCATCCAACCTAGTCAAAATTAACCAAATTATACTAAAGTTGTTTAAATAGAAGATATTTTTTATTATAAAAAGGCATTTATTTAGTGAGTATATTGAGGCAATCCTAAGCAACCCATATAATTTAGAGCAACCACTACAGCATGCAACCAATCCTTTTACACCTACGGCTGCTGGTTCCGTTAACTTTTCGAACCGATTATTAATGCTGTTCCGAAATGTCATTGCAAACGGTTGCTGCCGCGGCTTGTTTAATTTTATCCAGAAGAAGGCGAAGGAATCAAAGACGCAAGAAATGGTGGAGAAGGTTATTTCTGAACAGTGATGAAATTCGAGATTACTTTCTTATGGCTGATGAGGGGTCTCTATTCCGAAATTTTACACATATGGATAGACAGGAGTTTCATAACCTCTTAATTCTCGTAACTCTTCTAATTTCGAAATCGGTTATAAATTTTCGATTTTGTATACCAGCAGTTAAATTGCATTGCACTTTGAGATTTTTGGCTACTGGTGACTCCTACCGTTCTCTAATGTACCTATTCCGAATATCAGACTCAACAATTTCTCTTTTCATCCCCGAAGTATGGCGATCCATAATTGAATTTTTGAAAAGTAAATTTACATTTTAATTTATGTGAATTATTCATAACAATTTATTAACTTCAAATCCATTATAGATTTTACCAAATCGTCCATGGCAGAAAATCCTGTTGAATCAAGTCAAAGCGCTGTATTTTGTAGTTCTGGCGATGCATTCTCGTCATTGGGGGTTTGAAAGAGGAAGGTTGTACGTAGATGGACCAGGTCACTGTGCAGAAACTGCTGACCATTTGCCAGAAGCTTCAGTAGAACTGGACGATTGAGGCTGAGGGACTTGATTTGAAGGAGGAGAATAGTTGAATTTCCCCATAGCAGGGTCAAATAAAATATTATTAATATAATGTTTCGCGATGTGATACGAGGTCGAACTCAATTTTCGCAACTCATTTCTCAATGCTGCCCGTACGTAAAAACTCGTCCTATTGTAAAGCTGCTTGCATTATTTTATATGCCTTATCTGCTCTTATGTCATCTTGATTCCGAGTAGGTGCTGTCTGATTTCTGTTTTTTCTTTTTGGAGCTTTCTTCCCAAATTCATCTTCTGCCGATTGCAACGTGGACTCATATGGTTCTATTAATCGCTGTGACTCATATTACTCATGTCATCTGTAAATGGTTAAAGAGTTGTTTGAGATGCTGAGCTGTTCGGCACTATTTTTCTTTCTTGATCAGCCCCATCATTTTCTGACTGAGAAATAAATAAAAAATACATAGAAAACAATGATATTATTATAAGGAAATTAGCAGAGAATTCAATGTAATGTAGAATTTCCCTCACTGCGTTGGATGTGTCGATAGTAAACACGTCGTCATGCAGCATTCTGATAATGCGGGAAGTATGTACCTTAATTACAAAGGCACATTTAATATTGTTCTGATGGCTGTTTGTGATGCGACTTACTGCTATACTTTCGCTGATGCAGGGATCAAGGGCAGAACTTCAGATGGCGGTGCATTTCGGGAAACAACTTTCCTAAAAAAGATGGAAAATAATAAACTTAATATACCAAGACCTGAACCTCCGCCAGGACGCCAAATTAAGCAGCCATGTTATCTTGGGGGAAGATGCTTAACGATTGATGAAGCCATTTCCTGACCTTCAATTGGATAAAGAGTCGAAAATATACAATTACGGGCCCAGCCGTGCAAATACAATTAAACCTACATTATGTTTTTCATGTAGAATGATACCTTAAAACTTGTTATTTTTTAGTACATATGGTTAATTTTGTCCCAGTCTGCATTAAAATTGAAACTTACGCAAAATGCACCTACGCTTCAGCTCTACCTGATCCGGACTTTTCCTTTCTATACTGATCGAAAACACGTTTGGATTAATGTGTTCCGTAATTCGTGGGTTTCGAAAACCATTACTGTTGAATGTAGAGAACGCAAAAACTGTCACACTCGCGTGCTGTTATTTACATAATTTTCTGAAAAAAAATGGAAAAACTAGGAAACTGTATACATCTTCTGGAAGTATCGACTGTGACAGACAGGATGGAGAAACATTATTCAAGAAGATACTGCTAGTGCAACTTCAAAGACTTCCTAGAATACCGACAGAATGTGCGAAGTCTGTTAGAGAGGAGTTTAAAGCATACTTCAATATACAAGATGGATGAGTACCTTAACAAGATAATTAAATTTAGGACTGATAATGAACAAATTTAAATAAATACAATTAAACCCACATTATGTTTTTCATGTAGAATGATACCTTAAAACTTGTTATTTTTTAGTACATATGGTTAATTTTCTCCCAGTCTGTATTAGAATTGAAACTTACGCAAAATGCACCTACGCTTGAGTTCTACCTGATCCGGACTTTTCCTTTCTATACCGATGGAACCTCGTCCGCAGATTTTTTATTATTTCCTTCAAATCTTTGACCGAACATTCATACTTCTGAGATAGTTCCTCCCGCACCTTCAGCTTTTTACGATTATCTTTATATGACGGATTACGAAAATCCAACAAAATTCTGTTTTCTCGGTAATATTCTATTAAAAACTTTAACCTGTCTTGATTTCAAGCCATCGCGCCGCATGCAAACAAGCAACTCAACCCATAACACACGTCTACGTGCACCGAAATGGATTTCAATTGCGAAGCTTCGCGCATGTTTATCATGTGAATCCTATGAAACGTTGACTATCATTTCACTTCACGCTTCGCTCGCTCCGTGGCGCAACCAAATAAGACTAACAAAAACTAACCCAAATTTAAAAAAAGAAACAAACATAACCTTAAAAAATAAAAAACATCTTTCGCCACTGACGATAGTCGAACCCGGGCCGCCGTATCACAATAAATGCGTCTAATACCTGGACCACCACGCTTACTGAAAGCAATTGACCGAAAACTAAAAGCCTTTTGCCAAATGTGTGTGAAAAACTGAGCGAAGCGCGAAGCTTTGCAATCGAAATCCATCCAGAGTGCACCTACACGCTTCTAACCCATACGTGTCGGATCGCCTGCGACTTAGAGCAACTAGAAGAAGGAAGAGCCGCAAGCCGCATGCGACTGTGCGACTTCTCGAATAAACACGGCAACTTGCAGCATGCGATCGCGCCGCATGCGGATTAGTTGCCGTAAAGGTGGCTACACACACAACTGCAAACTTGACAAGCATGCATGTACAATAATTTTGTACAAGCATGCATAATTTCGATTTGCCACCAGACGGTACATGCATGCTTAAACAAGCATCAGTTTGTGCCGGAAAAATGTCTAGCTCGGACGATGATGCACTTGCCTTTAAGAGAAAAACGCGAAAGAAGAAACGTGATGTGTGGTGCAAAGAGTGGTTAATGAAAAGAAAAACGTACTGCCATATTGACTTCTGAGATTCTGAGTCAATTAAACATAGATCCGCGTGACTGGCATAATTATCTTAGAATGAATGAAGAAACTTATCTGAAACTTTTGTCACTTGTAACACCCTTAATTAAAAAACAAGATGCGACTTCTTCGTCCTATCATGATATTCTCATGATCTGATTCCCCAAAGACACGGCTGATTTTGATATGCACGAATAAAGCTATTCAGTAATTCTCGGTTCACCTTCTTCAGATCGCGAGACATGATGAGTGGAAAAAACTCACTCACGACTGTTGCTTGTGTTACAATTCGACACGTACGTACACACGCTCCGTTTCGCTTGCGCATGCACGAATTGTCCAAGCTTACATGATTCAAACAAAAGCAATCATCAAGCGGTTTGTTCAATTTAATGCTTGTGCAAAATGTTTCTACAGATGCTCCAGCATACTTGTACAAAAAGATTGATCATGCATGCTGGTCAAGCTTGCAGTTGGGTGTATAGCCACCTTTAGTTGCCTCAGCATAAAGCCGCCTTAACATTTACGATTTCTCTAGTCTCAAGGCTTTTGATCTGGTATTATCAAATCTTAAAATAGCAGGAATGCTCGACAAGCTTCGCAAATTGACAAATATTGCAATACGTGTAAGAAACAAGGGTTACTTCATTACCATGCCCAAATATTCTTATTAATTCGATAATATCTGCTCAAAGACTATAAAATTGTGCTGCGATCTACGCCACTGCCTCATCTTCGATAATAACACTTAATATATTACGCAGTCCTGTCAACAGCATTTTTAAAGCTGTGTGCCGTACCGTGTGATTATCTATCATTTACCTTCTGTAACGCCGATGCGATTAAAGAAAAAATCACTTAGAGGCGATTTAAATTTGTATTAATTTGAACTAATTCGTTTTTTTTGATGGAAATTGTTATTTATCGTTTCAAAAAAATCAAATTTAAAACTGCTTTAGGCCTGCTTTGGTGTAGATGCGTAGATCGTTTTATTGCTCTTGTTATTGTTCTTTTCGTACCTCGTGATTATAAAAAAATGTTACATCTGTTCAATTTGTTGAAATTAGTAGCGTAATATTTCTGACCGTTTGCGATCTATAGAAAAGTATGGAAATATTCATAAGATATCACTTTAATAACAAAAAATTCGAAATCACTGGCCAAAATTTCAATGTTAGGGCGTTATGCAGAAAGCTGACAACCCACAATATACCAGATGTTGGGTTGGGTGCGTATTTGGGTAATAAAATACGCGTTCTGCATTCTGTAAAAACCTACCAAGCGTTAATTAATTATATACCCCATAAAACTGCAAAAATCCAACCCACATGTTTATTTGGCCCAAACTTTTAATTCGCACATGGTATTATACTTATAATTTGCAGAAATCTGGCAAACCACTTGGTATTATTTTAATATATATAGCGCCAGATGCACTTAAGTGGGTTGGTAGCTATCTGCAAATAATAATAATAATAATAATAATAATAATATAATAATAATAATGATAACTCGCTGAGGCATAACGCATGCCTTTCTGCGAGATAGATAGATGAGTGTGTGCGTGATGTTGCTTAAAATATCAACACATTTAATATTATATATATAAACAAATATGACACAGTAATACAGCAATAAAAAGTAAAACAAAGCGAACATATATCTTAACCATGAAAGTACATAGTTGGGTTGGGTTCTTATCGGGGGTTAGAGACATAATCATGAATTATATACATAACCTGGAGTGAAAATCATAATCGTGTTGTGTGTGTGTTTTTTTTTACTTAAAGTTATTTTAAATACCTTAAATCAATTAGATCATTAAAAACATATCTGTTGTTAATTGCTATATGGGGTTCTTCAATTACAATAGCCTAACCTAGTTTTTGTTTTGTATTGTTTGAAATTAGGTAGTATATTGGTGTGGTTAGTAGTGATTCAGATAGTTCAAAAAGAACTTTAATTTCAGCAATGTACAGTATTAGAACTGCTCAAATTTTGAAGGCTGCTGCTCTTGCAATAAAGGAAAATTCAGGCAAGTATTTAATGTTGTTTTTTTTTTTAGTTTTAATTTTAAAGTTGAGTACAAAAGCCTAATAAATGACCGGTTCTTACTAAACAAACCAAACTAAATTAATTAATCAAATCGATCACCTTCACATACTAATGGTATTGAAAAATAGTTCGTAAATGATTTTGTTTTGTTTTTTGGCATGGTGGCAGTCATTTCTCTTTAATAAAAAATAACTGGTTTTTAGACGTTATTTATGGATCTGATCAGGAAACTGCATTAGTACCAGATTCACCCATAGTTGCTGTTCAAATCGCCACATCTGAAGACACAATACATCAAAATAATGATGTTCTAACAACTATTACGCTTGTTACGTTTAATAAGTGTGTTAGTAGCTCTGAGAAAACTTTTGTAGAAGATAGTGTCGACTCAGTGGCAGAATCGCATTATGAAATTGAACAGGAAGATTTGTCAGAAGTTAAAATAGACGCACCTGAAGATATCAGTGACGAAAATATAGGTGGTGTTGCGGATAACGATCCCCAAGTCGATGCTACCCAAGAAATTAATCAAGCGTTGCAACAAAGGCGAAAGAAAGGCAGAACACGAAAAATTCACAATCAAACTCTAAAAGGATGTACAACATGAACCATATTTTAACTATAAAATAGTTAAATCCTATCCAAGGATTTTGTCGATTTTCGTTGTAAATTCACATCAAACTGTGCAGAAAATGTTACCGTTGAAAGCCGAAAATTCGAATTTGATAGATTTTGGTAGCTAAATTCATATGATACTCAAACTAACTTTATTGATGCTAGTGTGTGCGAGATTAAAAAAATATATACGTGCCTCACATTTATAATCATACAACTGAAGTGAAACTTCTGAAAGAGATATAACGAATTGAGTTTTTGTTTATAGGCTTTTTTTCTCAACTTTTGCCCACGGTTTCGACCCATTTTAATTTTTTTATCTATTTTCCAAATTTTTTTCGCCGAAAACCGCGCTTTCCTAACTCTTTTTTTATTATTTCGTTTTATAATACTCTATTAACTTTCCGAACAATTTTTTAATTTTTTTATTCTTTTTTCTTATTTAGTTTAATAATACTTCTATTAACTTTCCGAACAATCTTTTGAATTTGTTTTTTTTAATATTTTTATGTCGTTTTAAAATACTTCTATTAACTTACCAAACATTTTTTTAAATAGTATTCAATATTTGTCCATTTTTCAAAAAATTTGTTTTTTTTCATAAAGTATTTTTTATCTTCCCATTTTTGCCATCCCCGACCTCGTAGCTGAACTCCTTCGCCTTTTTTCGCCGAAAACCGCGTTTCTCTAACTTTTTTTTTTAATAATTTTTTGTTTCTTATTTCGATTTATAAAACTTTTATTAACTTTCCGAGCAATGTTTTATATTTTTTCAATTGTTCCCATTTTTTCAAAAATTTTCCCAATATGGTCAAAGGTAGCCCATCCCTCTCATAACAATTTCGACTCCGTAGCTCTTCCCGTTCTCCCGAAATTCATTATTTCAGTTTTTCTTCTCACCCCTCTCCTGGCCGAACTGGGGGAGGGTCCAGCTTTCATCCAGGATCTTCATTTTACCCCGGCTATATGTCCTGAATTTCAACTCTCTAGCTATACTGGAACATGCTTAATTAAAGGGGCGTTTTACTTTGATAAGCGTTTCACTTTGATAAGCATTTTGTCTGACTTTACCCTCCCTAAAGAAGTTTCACTTCAAAAAGAAGAAATTGTCTCTCTTTATAAAGTAAAAGAGGCGAAAGTTTGTAGAGAAATATTTGTAAATACACTAAAGGTAACTACATTTAGAGTAAACATTGCTTTACGAAAATTTCATGGCTGGTGATCAAAAGAAATTTAAATCGCTTGCTCAATAAACTTCGGACTGCCAGCCTCTCTCTTCAGCTGGCTTGTCAGTTTCCTTAAGAACCTATCTTCGCACGTTCCAGTTGATGGACGCATATCGGACACATTTACCATTAATGCGGGCGTGACTCAGGGCGCAATACTTTGACCAACTCTATTCCTCATCTATATTGATGACCTGCTGAGCGAAACCAATAAGCCTGTACAGCTTTGCAGATGAGAGTACCCTTGTTTCACAATTTAGGTCAGAAAAACCTTTACCAGCGACTAAGACTTATCACCGCAGACAGGAGTAGATTACAAGAATTAATCAAGATCTGGAGAAGGTTCAAACCTGGGGCGACAGGAATTGGTCCAGTTCAATACATCAAAAACCCAAGCAGCCGCGTTTACCAAGAAAGCCAATACGGAGAGCCCTGATATCATTATGGCAAGATCGACCATTCCTTCATCCTCATCTAGATATACCTGTTTTACAGATCTTTTCAAGGCAGTTGTTCTCAAGATTTGTCCCGCCTCATCCCGCCCCCAACAACGCCTGTCAGACAGTCAGGATAGACGGCAAGAGCGCGCCCGTTCGTTGTACAACTGGAAAAACCTAGAACAGCGTTTTACAAGGACTCATTTGTCTGGCGCATTGCTTCGTTGTGGGACTCACGCCCAGGTCATCTGTTTCCCCCAAATTACAACCTACAGCTACTCAAGAACTGTGTCGATCAACATCTTCGCACACAGACCGGTTGTCGTGTGTCATAGGATCTCCCTTTAGTGTGCGTGTCATTGCCATAAAAAAATTAGGACGGTAAAAACAATTTAACAGATGAAGGAATTCAAGCTGTTGTTAATCATATTAACAAAATACCTAAATACAGGTCACACTACCGTTGCGTCGAGAACAGTCCGAAATATTTACCCCCTGGTATCACAATACAAAAAATTTAAGACATGTGCAAATAGGAAGAAGCCAATCCAGCCTAATGTCATTCAAGAACATATCTACACATATTCTACACACCTACGTCTGCGATACCCTTAATATGAAGATACACGATGGAAAAAAGAGGAGTTCAAGCAGAAACATAACAAGCATTTGCAATTACCTTACAATTGATTGCCTGTCACACCACCACTGTTTTCAATTTCTTATATGTTAGTGGTGGACTTACAGGCAATCAATTGTAAGGTAAATATGAATCCTCCACAACAATATATAACATATCTGCATCAAAGCATTTGCAAGTAGCAGCAAAGGCGCAGGAAATAAGAAGAGACGATCTCAAGATAGTAAAAGAAGAAATAGATCATGAATATTTAGGTTTGACTGAGAAAAAACTCTACCGCTTCCTAGAATTCCTACAGGCATTGTATTTTATAAGCGCCAGCTGTGGCTGTAGAACGCGGGTATATATAATAGTGCTAAGGAAATTGGAGGTTACTGCTACATTTTTATAGAGGAAATAGACTCTGGCCTTATAAAGCATGCTAAAACTAATTTACCTTTTGAAGTTAAACATCTTATCGTTTGTTGTGATTCTTGCGGTGGCAGAATCAAAACATTAAGTGAATACAAATCGATATTTTATGGTACACACACACGAACTGGTCATAGTTTTCTGGCAAACGATCTTGATTTCAGTGCCATTGAGTCAGCTCTTAAACGACATCAAAGATTATACACACCAGATGACTACATCGAGGTAATGCGTTCTTGCAAAAAGAAGAGACCCTTAGTTGTGACCCAAATGCCTGTCGAAGATTTTTTGAGCATGATGAATATCGAAAAGAAGATCACTAATCGAAAGATGATAAAAAAAAAACTAATTGGGTCAGGATTAGGTCTATCAAGATAGAAAAACAAGAGCCATTTCGGCTAATGATACAGAAACATGATTTTTCACAACCCTATCAAAAAATTTATTTCAAAACATTTTCTCAAGGTAGACCTGGTAACGAAGAAATCCTTAGCGATTTAATACCACTGTGACCCAACAAAAAGACTATCTCTGACATGAAATTGCAGAATTTACTCCTGCAGATGCATTGCCTTTTCATCAAAATTTGCAGGATTCAAATATAACTGAAGATGGTGAGGTTTACAATGTTGAAGATTTAGATTTTGAAGTGGACGATGTAGAATAAAATAAAAACTTTGTAAAATTAATAGATTGGAACTTTATTATCTTGTTTTTTTTTTAGTAAATAAAAATAATTTTTTATAACATTACTTTTGCTTTAATACAAAATTATTGCTATTAATTCCCCGCTTCGCAAAATGCAAAAACCTACCAACCCGGAAAAAGTTGCCACTTTTACATTTATTTTATATTTAAAATATTTAAATATACATAAAATATCAAAGACCTATTTAGAACCTAAAGTAAGTACAAAGTAGCATTTAAACATCTTAGAGATCTTTAGAGCTCATTATCTCAGTTTGTCAGTATTTAGGGTTGGTAGCTTTCTGCCAACGCCCTTCAAATCTTTCATAGAATCGGCAGAAACCGCTGCTCACCCATTGAAAATTGTCCAAATTATTCGATCTTGGCCCATTTTTCCATCTTTAAATTGTTTTATATAAGATTTCAGGCATATAAGTCTGCTAATTTACCACAAAAACTAATATTCATTGTTAAGCTAAAAGTTAAATTTTACCTCAAAATTTGCTATAAAAATGTACCAGAAACTACCTTTAATCACCAAAAGTGGCCATAATTTCTATCCTGACGCATTTTTCCAGCTCTAAACAATTTTCAATGAGATTTTAGGCAATTAACCGTATAAATCAACATATTTTAACCTTAAGGTCATAACAAAATATTGGAAGACGTATTCCGTCAAATTTCCCCTAATACATCAAAACTAAAGCAAAATTGCAGAAATATTGAAAACTTTGGAAATTCGTTGCGATTTTCTGCATGTTTCAATTTAACCTCAGTTTTGTCGTATTTCCTGATCTCATACGGAAAATTATTATAGAATTTTTTTATAGCAGAGATCATCAGGGTTACGAAGCTGAGATTGATTCCTTGAAAACAACTTAGATTTTTATAGCTAAAAATAAAAAAATCACCAATTCGGTATTTTCAATCGGATCGATACGATTTTTGTAAAGTGCACTCCTTGTACCTCCCTCTTTAATGCATGAAAGTTTGGTTGCTCCAAATTGCTCGGTTTTTCAATAAAAAATATTAAGTGTCGTCCTATCCGCAGGTGAAAACAGGTTTATGATTAAATCAAAAATAACAATTTGGTTGAAATTTTCATCAAACCAAGGGGATCGCTTCAATTATCCTGAGACAAATAATAGATAAAATCTGCTTTGCCGTTTACCACCCATGAAAAAGAGCTAGCAAGAGAAACTAAGATTTTCTTTCTACTCTGCTTTTCATAAACGTCTAGCGCATTAAAGACGTCAACATAATGGCCTGGATGTAAGTGAATTTTACAGTGCCTCTTAAGTGTCACCGATACCAAACTTCTACATTTAGAAATAAAATTATGGTGTCAATTACATTCCTTCACCTGTAACTCGAACAACAATCACTTATCCTACTTTAAATAGTAATAAAATCAATGGATAACTTCACATAGCTAGCAACTTTATACGGTTAACTTTATGTAGTTCAACTGTATTCCTTGCAAATTTATGTGTTTTTAATCTTAATAGTACTCCCACTGAGCGGCTAGCAGTTTGGTTTAAGCTGTTTATATATATTTTTTTAAATTGAGATATAATGTCGTAAATTTTGAGGTTTAATGTCAGTAGTTTCATATCTAGCAACCTGTACAGAGTGAGTTTACATTATCTGGCTTAAACTTATTACAATTTCAAGCAATTGAGCTATACAGTATTGAAATCGGACTTAAATCAAAAATAGTTATGTTGGAATAAAATTGCGACTGCCAAAATAGTTAAGTACAAACATCTATGGAAATGGGAAATCCACTTCAAAAGCTTCAAAGTTTGCATTTATTAGTTATTAGCGATGATGAGCCCGTCAATGGCAGGGCCGTAGCCAGCCAAGTGTGTTGTATAAGGGGGATAAAATTATTTACATATTGATATTTCTCATAAGTATAATTTTTTCTATATAGGTTACTATTCAATTAATATTTTAACATAGTTATATAAAATATGCAGATACACTGCACCCTTAAATTTTCTAATATAATAGATTTGTCAATATTTTTAATATATATGATAGAGTACTAACTGCCAGGAAATGTTCAGCCAACAGTAAAAATTGCCAGCTGTGCAAGAAATCTAAAACACAAAAAAAAATTAATATGTAAAATCTAACAAATAAGGTTTGTGTTTGTGTTAGTCCTATTTTTTAACGTTCTAAATACAATATTAATAAGTAGTTTTGCCCCCATTTAACAGACCTCCTATCTCTTAGAGTTTGCGTGATCCCAGTGGTGAGAAGTGAATTTGTTGCAGCCTGTATACTTAATAAGTTAAAAAATAAATAACAAAACCAGTTATGTTTATTTACTATTTATCAATAAAACTGTTAAATATTTAATAATATACTCAGATCGAATATTCTGCAACCTGAAGCCCCTTATTTCAATACAGATCACTTCTCGCGATATTTCCTTAAATAAACAGCTCGGCGCTGATAAAATTGATCCCTCTTTACTTTGCAATTATTTATACGATCGATATAAAATGCTAATTTTCAGAAGCCTCTTAAAGTAAGTCTTATGCCAAAATTATGAATAATTTAAGTGGTACAGTTACTTTTATATTTCGACAGCCTGTTTCGTAGGACGTCATTATTGC
>MU192960.1:0-24590 GCA_016904865.1 Pissodes strobi | reverse complement strand
ACGTCAAGATCGTGAAATGTGACGCAACACTTAATAAGTTATCCATTATCAATGGGAGACAAGAAACAAGCAACTTTTGTGCCGAAACTGTCAAAAAATTTCATAATTTGTCGAGATATAATAATTACAGACGTTTCGAGATATACATGTCTGTAATATGGATGCATGGCTTAACTGAATTCAACTGCTCGAAATGCATAAGAATACTTAGCATATGTCTTTCATCTGCCAAAATTATGAAATATTCATTGTTATTAGTTGACTTTAAATCGCAACAGCAGGTAATGGAAAAAAGTTGCAAATTTAAATTATGAACTGGGAATCAAAACACTATGAAGTATGTAGATGGAATCAAAAGACAATTATAATAGTTAATTTCAAACGAAGACTATAACCTTTTTAAACCAAAAGTTTTCTTTTTATCCCTTATCAAAGATGTAATCATATTTAAGGCATAAAATGGATTTATTTGGTTGAATACACCTGACGGAAAAGAAGAATTGCTCGGATTTTCTCCTAAATTTAAATACTGGAGAAATCACTGAAATTGCAAATATCAAAGAAATACACTTTTATTTCTCAATTGTCGTAGTTCGCACCTTCCACTTGCCTGTTTCAATCCGGCGCGGCGGTTTATATGAATTTCCTGTTCCTAATTTTTTTACATTTCTTTCTGCATGCAGTGATGCTATACTAAGATTGGTATTAAGTTTTTTTTTGTTGGGAATATTTCCCTTTTACGCAACTAATGAACATATACTTTTCCATTCTGGTTCCAGATTATAAATTGGTACTAATCGCATTTTTTGTTATTACCAAGGTAAAATATCTAAAAAACATTATACTAAATGAAACACCCTTTGTATTCCATGCATAAAATTTTTAATCCAAATTAGCGTAACAGAGTGGATTAAAAATTTTATGCATGGAATACTAAGGGTGTTTCATTTAGAATATTTCGTAAATGCACACAGCCTTCACTCTTCATTTATTAAAAAATATAATGTTTGATAAGCTCCCAAAGGAACAAAATCTAAAAATAAAAATGTAACGTATGCAAATATAAAGCTGAGAACACTTTTACTAAAAATTGGTTTTCTTCGATCGTGAGTTGTTGCCTACTTTCATGCATATTTTTTTGGTTCTGAAAGTAACAGTTGCCCGCAGGTGTGTGAAAAAAATCGATGCTTACTCAAAATTAAGCTACTCTTAACATAAATATACATTTTATTAGTTTTGCGTTTAAAATTATTGCCCAACTTTATCACTTAAATTATTGCTATTCTTATAATTTCTAATTTACTTTACAACAATTGCAATTATGTTCCTAACTCATGCGGAAACTGCTTTTCCTGCACATGACTGCTGCTCTTTATCGTTCGAGTTAACGGCATTCGCGTGCGGAAAAGTGTCACTTTCCACGCATTTTAGGAAAATAATTATTTTCTTCAAACGTCAGTAAATCCGTCATTACTCGACTGTGTAGGCGGCCGTGAAGTTTCGCTTTTCCTCCGCCGGAGCTTTACTTTTCACTTTTCCGCCGGCGGAGGTAAAAGTGTTGTCATAGCAACATAGATACAATACAAACAGACAACAAAATAAACGTCAACAACTCAAGATTTATTAAACTACAATTTGTATTTATCACTCAATTTGTGACTGCATTTCTAAAAATCACTAATTTAGGAACAAATTGGTTATTATTTAATCGAACTTACTCAATAACTGCTTATCAATACGGAATTAAAACGCAATCGGAGGCGCCATCTTAAAAAAATTATTATTGTTGACAGTGTCCACTGACAGCTTTATGTTAAATTCATCGACACCGGTCTAAGCAAGGCCACCTACGACCGTGGTCTAAGCCGCCTTGCGAACCCATTTATCTTTAATAATAATTATTAGATATTATTACTATTAAAAAGAGATGTTTTTGCATTAATTTGTCGACATTTGAAGAAAAAACAGCATATTTTATTTGGAGGAAAAGTTACTTTTCATGGCTTGCTCTCTATTACCAGCCTCACTCCGTTCGGCTGTTAAACACGAGCGCGCCATGAAAAGTATCACTTTTCCTCCATATAAAATAATATACTATTTTCTACGACTGCCTTGTAAAACGATAAATAAGGCGCAGTAACCATGACATGAAACTGTCTTTTTCACACGATATGTACGAAAGTCAATTCTTTTATGTTCTGTACCAAGTTCAAAACCAACTTAAGTATGGCAATGACATGGCAGTGGCTCGGCTACGAGGGCACGAACCAGATTGATCTGGATTCGCTCCGATGTCAAACACGCGAGACTTCAAGACCTTTGCTGCAATACCAAGACCAAGCCCAAGATAGCACATTATTTTGCATGACCAAGACCAAGACTCTATGTGCAAGAACAAGACCAAGACCATGCAAGTCTTGGTCTTATCTTGTTTTGCTCATCACTAACAATAAAGATTTACTAACCCAAATTTTAATCATGGAAAGCTGCACGTGTAGTATTTACGGTCCAATGAATTGCTTTCAGTGGGTCTGATGGCGCAGTATCTAGACGCTGTGCTTGTGATACGATGGCGCGGCGGCCTGGGTTCGATTCCCTTCAGTGACGAGATATGTTTTTTTATTTTTGAAGTGAAACTTCTTTAGCGAGGGTAAAGTTAGCAAAATGGAAATTATACCCCTAACCCCAACTCCCCGGATACCCAAAAATGTTTGAATAAATGGGAAAAAATTGAAAAAACGTAAAAAAAAATTTCGGCAAGTTAATAAAAATTGTTAAGCGAAATAAGAAAAAAAAACGATTAAAATAAAGTTAGAGAAACGTGGTTTTCGGCGAATAAAAGGTGTTCAACTACGAGGTGATGGCAAAAATGGGAAGAAAAAAACGCTTTATAGGAAAAAAACTAAAATTTTAAGAAAAATGGGAAAAAATTGAAAGAAACGTAAAAAATGTTCGGAAAGGTAATAAAAGTATTATAAAACGAAATAAGAAAAAAGTTAATAAAAAAAAACAAAACCAAAATATTGTTTGGAAGGTAATAAAATTATTATAAACCCCAATGAGAAAGAAGATAATAAAAATAAGTTAGAAACGCGATTTTCGGCCAAAAAAATGAAAAAAAGGAAAAAAAAGTGTCGAAACCGGGGGCAAAAGTTCAGAATAAAAAGCTTAAAAAAGATTACAACTCAATTCTTTATATCTCTTTCAGAAGTTTCTCTTCAGTCGTGTGCACATAATTTTTTATGTTTGATTATTTCTTTTTAAAATGGGTTAGTTTTGTTGGGTTACGCCCCGGGGCGAGCGAAGCTAGTGGAGGGCCATGCGTGAAGTGAAATATTAGATATTCTAAAATAGTAAACAAACGCTCAATGCCGGTTGCATATACTACACACTTCACGCGAAGCTTGTTATGATTCATGAATTCATAGTTTCATCATTGGTTTCAATGAATGGGTGTGTACGTATAGTTTTGTTAGGCTACTCTTGAAGATTTGTACCCTTGCCTATACGAGCAGGTTAACAGAGGATGCATATATGAATCTTTGGGTTTTCTAAGCCAAAATCTTAACCAATTTTTATAGTATTTTTTTGGTATAGAGTGTTTGTATCAACGCTTGAGTTTAATTTTTTTAAAGCAAACAAAAAATTTTGTAGGTCTAAAATACGCCGAAAATGCTTTGTCGGAAGCCGCATATCGCTTGCTTTTTGGTTTGGCGGTGGTGCGGATCAAAGTACAGTTGTTGCAATTGTTCAGCTATTTATCTTTTATTTTAAGTACCTATCAATAATTAATTCGATTTTTAATTAGTGGAGAATTGGTGGGGTATTGGTAAATGCTCGACTGTTAGATTTGTATATTTTCGAAAATTTCAGATATTTAGTTACCCAATAGTAAGAGGGGAACATACGGAAATCAAATTCGAAACAGTCCGATATTATTTTATTGTTTTCTCTTGTTTAAATGCAAGACTTGCAAGACTCTTGCTGTCAGACCAAGACCAATACCAAGTCTTGGTCTTAGTCTTGCTTTGCTCATCACTAACAATAACAATTTTATTGGCGATAGAATCCTCAAGATTGCTCTAAGCTACCGTTGAAGATTTGTACTCTTTGCGATGCTTTAATGTTGTCAGCATTTACTAGCAGATTAACCGAGGATACCTATTATTGCCTATATTAACCAATTTTAATAGTGTTTCTTTTGTATAGCGTGTTTGTATCAACGCTTGAGTTTAACTTTTTTAAAGCAAACAAAAAATTTCCTATGAGGTTTATTTTTAGTTTTTAAAAATATGCGTCCCTTGCATAGTTCTACCAAAGTACAACTTATTTATACCGTGGTTCTACTGGCCTTTCAGGAAAACTATCTTGCATATACAAATAGGCATCCTTGACTTTTATAGCACGACTGCATTACATCATGCGTGCACAAAAAATATAGGTATCTATATTAAAGATGTACCATAAAACTATGGCTCCTGTCGTGATTTTCAGACCTCGTGTCTTAATAGTTATCATTAAATGATCGTTGCATAATATGCTATTTCTATGCAATGTTCAAGGATACTAAAAATAAAACGGGCATAGGAGTGGCTAACTCACTATAGAAAATATAAGTAGTACCCCGTGCTAATGATTTTTAAACGCCTTTAATAATTCTAGCACTAGTAATATTCACATTGATTTAAACTTAAATGAAATGTTTGTTTCTGGTATGGCGATTTTGCTGCACTGCCGAATTATACAAAGCGCAGTTAGACGTTGTCACTTTTCCCTACAGTCAGCCATTGTTGAAGTACCACTAAAAAAGACCTTATCTAATTAACGCCTAGTATTATAGTTTTTCTAGGTTTTTGCGGCCTGAAAACTTAATGTTACTTACCATTATTTTCCATTTCCTGATCTCTGCAAATGGTAATAAAAGAAAAACGTGTTATAGAATTATTTATTCCATTGACAAGCTAAGTTTTTTTTTAAGTGTTAAAAATATATTTTATTTCAGAGAAATATTGTTACGTCATTTGTTAATTAGGTTTTGGTGAGGTCACCCAAAATAAGTATATTAAGAAAACCTATAACTGTAGGTATATTTTGAATTATAATATACAAAATATTCGTTTATCCAATAAATGAATGAATTCTATTTCAAAAGAGGCATTTATCTGGTAACCGATTTCGGGTAAGCTACAATTTTCCGTTATAAAATGTTGTATTTCTATCTGTGTATGGAATATATCTGTGGTCTTATTATTTATGTCCACATATGTGAACGGAAATTCGGGTTTCGAACCTCATTGAATTTCAAATCGGGATAACGCGTTTTTCGGGATTTTGGAATATTTGTTTTGGAATTACTTATCTTTGCCAAGAGAATCGTTTACATTTTATTTTGTTTGTATCGCTGACTTTACAATAGGGAATAAATAATACAATTCTCTACTTTTATTTGGTATTTGGGTCCGTCCTGGTTGAATGACAGATTTCACTTACTAAAAAATTAATGACGTCGTAATTTTTTGAAGGTTATGCTTATTTATTAGAGGTTATACATATTTTAAAACTGAAGAAAAATACTAATATATACACGAAACAACTATGGCTAATTGTGTCACAATTAATTTAAATATTCCTTATGCAAAAGGTATTTCGAAGATATTTTGTAGATTTGCTTCATTGCTTGCGATTATGTTATTTAAGTATCTTTCAAATATCGAAATACTCTGTTTGACTGAATATTTGCCAAGCGAACCACGCTGATACATTTTCAATGGCCTGAAGCCACGATTATCCATAGGAAACAACACTGAAAGAAAGTAAATTTAACACTTGAATACATATGGTTTTATAGTAACAAAGATGCATGTCTATGATCTATCAAAAACAATATTTCTGACACGCTCTTTATTAACTTTTAATTTTATTTATTTAAACTGCGCGAATTTGTAGACGGCACAAACAAAGATTATCCAAGACGTAGATTGAAACTCATTTTAGTTTATAGACTAAGAGCCAGCGACGATTTTAGTTATGGAATTGCAAACAGGCTAAAATTTTTAATGGTTTTCTGGTCGCCCAAAGGGGGTTAAAAGAACTACTTAAGGTATTTCCAACAGGTTCACTTTTCCATATATTAAAGCTACTTTCGCCTATTAGGGGAAAACAATATTGGCAGACCAAATGGCCGCCGGAAAGGGCGGGCAGACGACCATAAAGCGTTGACAAAATACCTTAGTTCCATTTAACAAGCAGACTCACTTTTTAGTATATTAAAGTTATATTCGCCTGATAGGGGAAAATATTGGCAGACCAAATGGATGCCGCAAAGACTGGGCAGACGACCATAAGGTGGTGACAAACTACCTTCGTTGCATTTAAGGTATTGTAATCTACTAAAATGCATAAGCTACTAAAGAAATATCACCCTGTCGTAAGTTTGAACTTGAACTTGGAGATTGTTATATAAACATTAAAAGCAAACTATAAACAATGCGAGGAATCAACGGGAGCGACTTTCAACCTTAAGCATGCCATGATCATCACTTTTTTTTAGTATAAATACGCTAACGAACCTTCAGTTCTTCAGACTTTAGTCTCGCCTCCAGCTCCCGGGTTAGTCACTTGACGACTGCCTTAGGGTTCTATCCCCTCGTAAAGTTAGCCATACGGCTGCTTTAGGTTCTAGTCCATTCCTTCCAAACCTTGTACCAGTTAGCCACTTGACGACTGCTAGGACCAGGGGTTTCACAATCTCCATAGTAAAGTCAGGACAAGAAGTTTGTCAGAGTGTGGAGAAAGACAAGTGTCTAAATAGTCAGTTAAAAAGTTTAGTGAAATCTTTTAGTGCTCTTAAATAAAACCCAACTCTTAAGAAAAACTATAAATTATAAGACAGTAAACAAAGACCTATAAACAGTACCTCAAATCGAGAAAACATGCGCACCGTAGTAATCGGGTATAATAGAATCTCATTTTTTCTGACCAATAATTATTCTTAAAGTTGTATTGTTGTTGTTATTGTTATAAACTAAACGTGCTTATGTTATCATCTCTTCTTACCCCACGTAACTCGGTCCCGTTCTACCTCAGTTACCCCCCGACACGCTAAACAAGGCGTGTCCATACGAGTAGAACATCCAGTGGTAGATTAAAGGAAGCATTGAGACCCCGTCATCGTACTAATCGCGACGCGGCTCTTCTCTGAGAAGTTATTCTTTAAGAAACACGCTACCCCGTAGAGTGCCGATTTAACCATTAGGCGGAAATGAATAAATATGCGACAGTTCTCTTAACAATAATGTGGTCTGAACTTTTAGAACGGTGTAATGCCACCAGTAAAACGTTTGAGGATCCAACCCTAAATCTATCTGATGCTGTTAACTTACTTAAGTCACTAGCTACTTTTGTTAACGATTTTAGAAATAATTATTTTGCGTCTATAGAAAATGAAGCAACAAATTTACCAAAAATATCTAATACCAATGGAAATAAAAGACAATATGAAGATTATTGAAGATTAGACTGAGACTGCTAGAAGAAGAAAACGAAAATTATTTTTGGACGAAAGTACAAGTCATGAAGTGATATTAACAAAAAACGAAAAATTTATTGTTGAAACTTTTAATGTTATATGCCATTCTATTATAAGGGATTTAAGTCGTAGACTTGAATCGCATGAATTGATTAAAAATACTTTGTTTTTACCGAACGATCCTTTGGAGTTTAATACATCCATCATAAAATTAAAAGAAGTCTACTGAGCTCTATAGTTTAGAAGAAGAAATTAAGCAGTTTACTATTTTATTCGAAGAATCAAATAAAAATACCATTTTGGAAAAATATAACATGGTCGAAAGGTTTAAATCTGCGTTTCCAAATATCTTAACGCTATTACAAATTTTTATTTCTTTACCTATATCTAACGCTAGTGGTGAACGCTTCTAGGGTAAAAAATAAACATCGGGCTTGTTTAGGACAGGAAAAGCTAGATGCCTTCTCTGTCCTTTACATCGAAAGTGAAGCCCTAAATGATATTAATTATGAATAAATTATTAATAAATTTGCAAATGTAAAAGTGCTTAAAAGACATTTGTAGTTTTTCAGTTGAGTAATAGTATTAATATATTTGGTTCTTGTTTTGTTTTATTTATTATAATAATGTTATTTTTGATGTTTGTATTTGTTGTTTGTTCTATTTAATTTAATTAACGATTACCTTCATTTTGCAGTATTATGTTTTTTAGTGTCTCACTGTTGTTTCACATTGCATTTTACTTTAACTATAAAAAAAATATATATTTTTTCATTTTGTTAACAAGCAAATCCCATATCTATCCGAAATCATGACCTACCATTTTTTTTACTTTTTCCAATAATGGGCCAAAATCCTTACGGCCGCCTAGGGCCCGATAGAGCCCTAAACCGGCACTGACCCCGTAGACAATTCGTGACAGTATTTCAAGCAGGCTCACTCTTTAGTATATTGTCAGAGTATTTAGGGCGCTTCCAAGGTCCTTAACGAAATGCGTCTATTACTGATGGGGCGCATCACTTGGCTTTGGTTATATTATATATCAAGTCTATCGAGTTTCAGCACATAATTTAAAATGCTATTTAAGTTTATTAAATTGTAATAAAGAAACCTTGTAGTAAGCTAAAGCTGTAACTACAAATTTGCATTCAAGAGTAATAAAACTAAAGGTTAAACTAGCAAAGTGTTTTCTATAACACTCCTATGCTCTTCAACATTTACTGGTAACTGGACTGGAACTGCTAGCACAACAAGAGTTTACATTGAATGAGTGACCTCACTCTTAGGTAATATTCGCCCGTATACTCGTTTTAGCATGGTGAGCGTTATTCTTTGTATTGTTTTAAATCTGGTCAATGCGTAATGTAAGGGTAATGATCTGCCTTTTCGCAATGGCTTTGCTTGAGGACAGGTACAGTAAGGAAAGTATACTCACCTACACTTGATTATTTATCTTGCATAAACGTGCAATTACTATTATGATTATTATACAGAATTGTTTATTAACTGCATTAATCAAGGAAAATCGAGTTATTTTTGATTGAATATCAGCTGTCGAAGAACGCACAGGAGGTCGTCGCTCGGCATATAGGCGATACCATCGACTCTTCCGTGATAGACGCTGGCTCAGACCAAGTTCTATTCTTGGCTGGATTATAAATTTAATTAAAAATTTGTAGTCTTGGATATTAAGAAGATCACAATGGTAACTGAAAACTATATCTGCATCGATCATACTATTCGTGTCGGCAGTAAGGCCTGGACTAACGCTGTATGCTGTGCAGTAATCAATAATTAAAAGCCTGAAGTCATACCTTTCTTCTTACCAAAGCTATGGTTTAGGAGCTCATTGGAGAATTTATCTATAGGGATTCAAAGATGACCGATGTCCCTGGTTTCGAATTTATCATAAACCATAGGTCCAGTCCACGCTTGCCCTAAAGCATAAAAATGTCGTTAACTCAAGACCGCAAGCAAGCGACATACAATACAACGCTTAATTTAAGCAGGTAATTTGTTTTTTAATTCTGTAACGACAGACTGCTTACGCTATAGGGATCTATTTAAATTGGCAACTTGCTTGAATTTTGACGAAACTTGTCTCTTTAGTATACGGCAAGGAAATTTAGTTGCATGATTTGTTGAACAAATAGAGTGAGTACTAAAATGAGAAAGATATTTCCTTAAGACCGCTTGGTAGTTTAAAATTAATTCACAGGATTTTCCTCATGGCAAACGGCGAATATCTAATATCTACATTTACTATGCATTATTCCATACGTAGTCTAAGATATTAGACAATTATGTGTTCAGAATTCGTTTAAGTGCAGGATTATAGTTCGAACGTTTACTCTCTTGTAGAATTTGCTGTTTTTAAAACACGAATGTCTAGGGTGCGTCAAGTTTGCCCCCCACTTTCGAATTTCCTGAAAGATTTGTCACCACTTACTGTACTCAAAGTGTGCTTTACTGTGCCGATGATATTTTGAACTGTGCCGTTTCGATACCAAAGGTATAGTGGAAAAAAGATGGATGGAGATCATACAAAAATTAATTGAGATTTAATCGGTAGTGTGTTGAAATATGCTGGATTAGGATTTTCTTATAATTTCAATTTTCAGCCATTTTCTGATAAAAAACCAATAAGGGCTAACTCGACGCTCGGCCACCCCAAAAGTTTGGACCTCAGATCAAACAAAAATAGATTGTGGTTTAATCGGCAGTGTTCTTAACTGTGCCGATGATATTTAAAGAGGCTATAAAATGAAAACGGTTCAAGATAGAAAATATTTTCACTATCTTAACTTTTAAATTGCTATCCATTGACATACATTTTGACTAATTTCAACTTTCGTCAAAATCTGTCAAAAAAGTGATAGGTGACAGTATTTAAAGTATACATCAAAATAATCCTTTTAAATAGTTAAGATAGAAATGTGAACATCTCACTTTTCTATCTCGACCAGTTTTCACTTTATAGCCTCCTAAGTAGGCAAAATGACGATATTCGATACTTAATAATACTAGGGATAATTAGTACACTGATTTTAGACGTTTTTAATGAGATATTTTTCTCTACATAGGTATGTTTCAGCTTGATGATGCCTTTATCAAGAGTAGTTGAATACTAAAATCTAATTTGCTATACCCTACTAAACCGCCTGACGGCATTTTGTTTTTATTGCACTGTCAATATGCAGGTGTTTAGAGAGCAGATCAGTTGGTCGTTCGTATTTAAAACGTCTGTTTTTTGTGACTTTTGGATTTCTAGGTACCTCTAGTACCAAAAGATTAACGCCTTCTGCTTTTTATTTCGGTGTGTAAAAGTTTGACATTATTCGTATCTATAAAATGGTTATTTTCTATACAATGTTTTGCTAAGCCAGAGTTTTTAATATTATGTAAAATCGATTTTTTGTGTTCTTTAATCATAATATTTAAGTTTGGACAAGTTTGCTTTACGTATACAGCTTCACAATTCACAGAATTTATTTTGTAAACACCAGATTTAGATTGTTTGTCAATTTTGTTTTTATTTTTGCTAGTCTTCTTATTAACCTGAATTGTTTTACAGCCAAATTTATTTAATTTTTTTGAAAGTTTATGTATAATTTTCCGAATATAATTGATACATTTAAACGGCTCCTTTTCTAATTTTAATGCAGGGTTAAAAACTCTGGCTTAGCAAAACTCTGTATAGAAAATAACCATTTTATAGATACGAATAATGTCAAACTTTTACACACCGAAACAAAAAGCAAAAGGCTGAACCTTTTGGAGTAACTAGAAATCTAAAAGTCACAAAAAACAGACGTTTTAAATATGAACGACCAACTGACCTGCTCTTTAAACACCTGCATAATTGAGAGTGCAATAAAGACAAAGTACCGTCAGGCGGTTTAATAGGGTATAACAATTTAGATTTTAGTATTCAACTACTCTTGATAAAGGCCACATCAAGCCAAAACATATGTAGAGAAATATATCTCATTAAATTATTTTGAAACGTCTAAAAGCAGTGTACTAATAATTATCCCTATACTCGACGCGCCGAACAGATTCACCAATCGCGGAAAAATTCGTCTTATTTTATGATTGAATCGACCCAATGTTTTGTTTTTCATTTCGATTTTTCTTATCCATAATACAAAAAATAAAAATAGAGTGTGTTAATCAAAGTTCCTATGTTTGAAATCAATGTAATCATAAAATAAGAAGAATTATTGTATCCGTGTTTCCGTGTTTTGTGAATCTGTTCGGCGCGTCGAGTATAGTATTATTATTCAACGATGTTTCACAAGGATCCTACCGCAGAAACTATTCATTGTATAAAAGAACGCAAGTGCGGCGCCGGCGTACCTAGCGGTATATTATCGACGATGTTTACTAAAAACAAAATCACACCTAACCACACGAAAATCTACTGCAACCATAACTCCATAAATGCCAGAGGAATGATCCAAAAAGCATACACGATTTGGCTCCAGAATGAACTACGCTTTTGGTTCAAAAGAAGGGACCTCATCCAACATCAGAAACTGATCTACACTGAACCCTTGAAGAAAGAAGGTCATTTTGTGTTACAGTATAGGGACAGGATAGTTCGTGAAGATATTAATTTAATAGTGAAGAAATATTATAAAACTCTAGTAAATAAGTTAAGGTATTTACTCTCTTTAAAAACTGTCACACCTATTGATGTAAGTATACAGCAACACAGCAATCACACTTTTTATCCAAGAATTTTGAATCTCATAGATACAGTATTTACAGACACTGAGAATAACTTATTAGAAAAAGGGCTCAAGTATTCTCCATAATCCTACAACCAAAAAGATTTTGAACTTTTGGTAGTTAATACAGAAATAGCAATAAATTCTATTTCAAACATTTCGCAACTAAACAAATATAGCATCTCTGAAAAATTTAAATCTAATTCAAGTACTCAAATGAATAAAAAATAATTTACAACCTTAAACACAATAAAAGCAAAACTAACGCAAAATAACCTAATATTAACTAAAGCTGATAAAGGAAACACGATAACTGTTTTAACTAAATTAGATTATGATACTAAAATCAAAGAACTTTTGAATAATGGAGATTTCATAAAAACGCAAGACCCGACAAATAAATACCAAAAACAAATTATTTCATTATTAAAAAATAATAATTCTGTACTACCTGATAACTCACAAATTTTTCTTAAATTAATGAATCCATCACCCCCCCCCCCCCCCCCCCCTCTTTTACGGCTTACCTATAATTCATAAGGATAATATCCCAGTCAGACCAGTAGTATCATATGGTTTATACGCCTATTTTCAATGCTTATGATATTTTGTAACCTGTTGTGTATAATATTCATGACTAGGGCATGGTATGTAAGCCTCCAGATGTGTAAGGAATTAATTACCTTCTCGCATTTTAAAGTTAGATCTCTCTTTACTGGTTTCGATCTATTTTCGGACTTTTTGAGCGAGGGCTCGCTGGATATTGTTGGTCTCTCTGAAACATGGTTAAATAGGAATTTTTCTAATAAGGTCTATTGACGGATTTACTCTTGTTAGGAGAGATATAGATACAAGAGGCGGTGGCGTGGGTTTCTACATAAAAAATAATTTTCAGTTCTCAGTACTAGACGTGGCTGATAATCATGCGGCTCTGGAACAGCTTTGGTTTGGTGCTAGGGTTGGTAGCAGGAGAATTTGTTTTGGCACTTTGGATAGACCGCCGCCGTCGGCTAATTTACCTCTATCACTTGAAATTTTGGAAAGTAGCTTAATCGATCTGTTGCCGAATTACGACATACTTGTTTTTGGCGGTGATTTTAACGTTAACTTTCTGAACACAAGTAATAATCCAGGTTTTACTTACTTTAGCGGCCTGTTGAATAAATATGGTCTTACTCAATGCGTTTCTGGACCCACGCGGCTCACCAACTCTTCGCAAACTTTGATTTATTTAATAGTTGTTTCCTCGCCGGAGATAGTTGGTATGTCAAGGGTTTTGAGAATGGATGATATTTCGGATCACTGTCTAGTGAGTTGCGATTTAGTAAACTTTTTTAAACAAAAACCTAATCCTTTTTATAAAACCTACAGAGATTTTTCTCTATTTAGTTATGATGATTTTCTTTACGATTTACGACATATTAATTGGAATCTTATATATACATTTGATGATATTAATGATGGAATTGATTTTTTGAATACGAAGTTGACGGATCTGTATGACGTGCATGCACCATTTAAAACGGCTAAAATTACACCGGCTCCATGGCTTACAGACAACTTAAGAGTCATGATGAAACTCCGAGATAGAGCTCTATCGAAGTATAAAAAAACCAAAAGTGATGCAGCTTGGAATTATTATAAACAACTTAGAAACTTAACGAACACAGCTGTCAAAGCTGAAAAAAAGGCATACCTTCAACATGCATTTCGGACTAACCCGCGGAGTTTCTGGAAGACTATAAAATTTTTAAATATTTCCTCACAGGGTAATGATGTTTCATGTCATCTGGCCAAAAGCTTCTCCGCCGATTTATTCAATGATTATTTTGTGAATAGTATTCCGATTTCTGCTGGTGGTGATAAAGAATTCATTAATCGCAATTATGTGAACAAATCTTGGTTTCGGTCCGATTCTCAACGCTTTGAATTTCAAGAGGTTTCGGAGGCAGTTGTTGAAAAAATTTTAAACACCATTAAGAGCAGAGCTACAGGAGTTGACGGTATTAATATTAAAATGCTCCTATATGCCGTTCCTTTTCTGTTGCCTTATCTTACTTTTATAATAAATAAATGCATAACTACACATCAATATCCAAAAGGATGGAAAACTGCTAATATTTTACCAATTCCCAAAATTTCCAACCCCTCTGAAATTTCTCACTTTAGGCCAATAAGTATTCTCCCAACCATGTCACAAGTTTTAGAAAAAATAATTGCTGCTCAATTAAATGAATTCTTACTATTTAATGATATTCTACCAGTTACTCAGTCTGGTTTTCGTAAGGACCACAGTACAACAACAGCTCTGCATCTAAATTATTGCAATATAGTTTATTGGCCGAGTTTAACCCAAAAGGACAAAAATAGTTTACAAGTGATACAAAATTTTTGTCTAAGATTTTCGTTTAACCTTCGTAAATTTGATCATATTTCACAACAGTTTTCTGCTTCTGATTGGTTTAATATTCAGGAAAGATTTGAAATCCATTTGGGTAAATGCATCTATAAAGTGATCCAAACCCAAAGACCGATATATTTATTTAACAGACTGATCACCGGCGCGGATGTCCACTCACGTATGACCCGTCATAAGCACTTGATCAGTATCCCTAAGTACCGCACTGCCTTCTTTCAACGTTCATTTTTTTACAATGCAGCCAGCCTCTTCAATTCATTCCCGATCTCAGTCAAGCGAGCCTACTCTCTCGAATCGCTTACTCGGTTATTAAAATTACATATAAAAAGTAAGAGAGATCGATAATTTTGTTTTTAAATTACTGCATATTATATAGATGTAATATTGGTTAATAATAGTATTTATTTTTTTTATTGTTAAATCATTTTTGCAACTATCCCTCTTCCAGGTAGTTGTATGAGCAGCTACGCTGAATACCGCCACCCATTTCACACAATTGATTGTATGTTTTATTTTTCGTAATATAAAGGCATTTTTATTTATTTATTTATTATTTATATGTGAATGCTCCATGTTACAAATTAAGCCAATTTGTTACGAGTCTTTTACCAAAATTCATTAAATTCGATTCTAAGAGTATGCACTTAAAAACTCCTTTGATTTAATTGATAAAGTCAAAAACTTAAAAATTCCAAAGAATACAATATTGGTTTCCTTTGATGTGAAGAATATGTTTAGCTCCATACCGTTAAACGAACTTTTACGTATTATTAACGGACTAATAGATAACTGATAATTTAGTAAAAGAAAAAAGCGATCGCAAATCTATAATTCGTACATGTATAGATGAAAATTATTTCCAGTATAATTGTGAAATATTCAAACAAATTAATGGTTTACCAATGGGCTCTCCAATTTCACCTTTATTTGCCGAGATTTTTATGGCTGATTTTGAACAGCATTTATTCAATATCAACAATTCATTAATCAGAAATATATATTTTTTGGGGTAGATATGTGGATGACATTTTTTGCATCTTTACAGAAACTTAGATACCTTTTTAAAATTTGTAAATTCCCTAAACAATAGAATTCAATTTACCATGGAAAAAGAATCTACACAGCATTTTAAACTTGTTGGACATAAAGATTACAAAGGCATTCGCTTAAATTTGATATACCAATATAGGAAACCAACAACAACAAATGCAATAATTCACAAAGACTCCAATCTTGGCAAGTAAAACTTCCTGCTTTTCGTAGTCTCATCCATTGACCTTTCAGCTTTCCCCTATAGACTCGGCGAGTTTCCAAAATGAAGTATCCATTATCAAACAGATTGCAATTAATAACGGTTATAAGATCGCTTTGATTGACAAATTAATAAAGAAAAAACAAAAGAACATTTTAACTAAACAATTTTATAACCTACATTAAAATTAGAAAGGGAGCCGTTTAAATTTATCAATTATATTCCGAAAATTACAGATAAAGTTTCAAAAAAAATTAAATAAATTTGGCTGTAAAACAATTCAGGTTAATAAGAATAATCTAGGGAGAAGACTAATAAACAATAAAGACACTGTATTTTAAATGTGTATCGTCCACCGTCACCAACTCTGGTGTATTTTGTGGATATTTTATCAGAGATATTGAGTAAAGCATCAAGTTTTCCGAAGAATATTATTTTGTGCGGTGACCTAAACGTTAATGCTTTGGACGAAACCACTCATAAATGGATGTTATTTGATCTCTAACGGATGTTATTTGATCTCTTTTCTTCATTTAATTTAAACTCTTTAATAGAACAGCCTACCCGTGAATGTATTAGAAGCAACAGACTGGTTTCATCAATAATTGATTATGTTGCTTCTAACGATGATTTTGTTAGCTGTATTAACTTTGAACCAGGTTTTTCAGACCACTACGGCCAGCTAATAAGTTTTAATGTAAACGTCCCAACTGATCTATCGTCCTGTAAAAGTTATTCATTTAGGACTTTTAATATGATTACCTTGGCTGAGTTTAAACTTTGTCTTGGTTCTTTAATGAATCATGCACTTAGGGAATCATGTATAGAAAATTTGACATCAGTCTTCTTTGATGGCTTTCTGACTTGTTTTAATACCACTTTTCCTTTAAAACAAAGGAAAATTCATGGTAAATCGCATAGAGTAAGATTTTCTGATGAGCAATTAGGGCAAAGAGAAGAATTAGTAAACCAAAATTGGCTAAGGAAAAGAACGAGTGACGCTCTTATTCATGTAAGATATAAAGAACTTAAACAACGAATTCGTTATAGAATAAGAAAAGGAAAGATAGCATTAAACAATAAATTGATAAACGAGGCGAAAAATAAAACAAGAGCAGGCTGGGATCTCATAAACAAACTCAATAATAAACAAAGAAAAGTGAATGTAATAACGGAAATAAACATATTAGATAAAACATTAACGGATAAGAATGATATTGCCAATGAATTTGGTAAATATCTTTCTAGTGTTGTAAAGGATAAACTATATACCCATTTTGGCACCCAGCTATCGGATACATGTACTTTTGGGAAACATGTTTCAGACTCTATGTTCTTTTTACCGACTACCTCAATAGAAATCGCAAATATAATTAAATCTCTACCAAACAAAAAATCAACTGGACCTGATAACATTCCTGTTTGTCTTATAAAAGCATGTGTTGAAGAGCTTTCGATAATATTGTCAATAATTATAAACAAATCAATGGAACAAGTCCTATTTCCTGAACAACTTAAAAAATCAGTGATTGTACCAATTTTTAAAAAGGAAGAGCAAAATAATATTGAAAATTATCGACCTATCGCACTTCTGAGTATATTTTCAAAGATTTTTGAAAAAGTGATTCATGACAGAGCGTCACATTTCCTTAATGCTCAAAATGTTTTCTCTTACGGTCAACACGGTTTTCGTAAAGGCCTATCTACAGAAAGTGCTGGAGTGGAATTAACACAGCACATTTTTGACTGCGTAGACAGAAATGAGCATGTAATGCTTTTGCTGTTTGATATCTCGCGTGCTTTTGACTCAGTGGATCTTAATTTTGTTGCTATGAAGTTGGATAGAGTGGGAATTAGAGGTAACATAAACACGATGTTTCAGTCTTTTTTGGCCGATCGACCATTTAGTGTAAAGATTGGAGAAGAACTTTCTGCGGAGTTTGTAATGGGTTTGGGTACACCTCAAGGTAGTGTTTTGGGTCCACTTATCTTCACAATTTTCATTAATGATCTGCCAGATTTTGTTAAAAGTGCTAGGATCATTGATCAGTGATGACACTACAGCCGTTATCTCCGATCCAGATCCAATTAACCTACAACGAAAAGTCCTTTCATGTCTAACTGAAATCGATGACTGGTGTGTATCCAATAAACTCATGCTAAATCATGCAAAAACTGATGCGGTTGAAATTTGCAATAAGTATAGAAAACCAAATAATTTTGTTTTTAACTTTAAAGGTAAATCTATTTCATGCTCGAATTCAGCTAGATTTCTTGGGATAATGATCGACAAGCACATGGACTGGTCTGAACACATTAATGCTGTTTGTAGAAAATTAAGTAAGAGTGCTTTTCTTATATGCCAACTAAAGAAGTCATTAGATTTAAGGGAGTTAATGAATGTATACTACAGCTCAGTATACAGCGTACTTAGTTACTGCATAGTGCTTTGGGGTAGGGCTGGGGATTTGGAGAGAGTATTTGTGATTCAAAAACGCATTATTAGGATTCTTTTTAATATTCCCTTTGGACAATCATGTCGAAATATCTTTGGAGAAAAAAGATTTTGACAGTACCTTGTATTTGCATTTTGAAAATTCTTGAAGTTATATTTAAAAATAGGAATAAACTGCCTATAGTAGGTGATCGACACCAACACAACACTCGGGGTAGAAATAATTTGCTTCTTGCAAAGCTCAAACATGAATTATATAGAAAGTCACCTTTTTATTCTGGAAGCCATCTTTACAATTTGCTACCTATGGAAGTTAAGCAATCAACCTCAATAGTGAGCTTCAAAACCAAAATTAAGCAACTGCTTTTCAGCAATGTTTTCTATACAGTTTCGGAGTTTAAAACCTTTTTAAAGGCTCACAAGTGACCATAAACATAATGCAGTAGGGCTGTTATTGTCAGCTTTTTTTAAGTGTAGTTGTATTTTTGTGAATGTTTATATAGGAATGATACTTATTGTATTGTACTTAATGTACCGTGTTGCGTAATGTGTTATTTTTTAATTGTTTTGACAAATTCCTGCTGCGGAAGTTGATTTTTTTAAACATACTGTAAGTTTGTTTTTCGAAGTGTTTTTTGACGTGCTATTATTGTCAACTTTTTTTAAGTGTAGTTGTATTTTGTGAATATTTATATAGGAATGATACTTATTGTATTGTACTTAATATCCCGTGTTGCGTAATGTGTTATTTTTTAATTGTTTTGACAAATTCCTGCTGCGGAAGTTGATTTTTTTAAACATACTGTAAGTTTGTTTTTCAAAGTGTTTTTTTGACTTGGTCTATGCTATGTATTATAGTTTTTAAGACAAATAAAGAATTTGAATTTGAATTTGAATTGAAAACTGACAAACAATCTAAATCTGGTGTTTACAAAATGAATTGTGTGAACTGTGAAGCTGTATACGTAGGACAAACTGGTCAAAACTAATATTAGGATTAAAGAACACAAAAAATCGATTTTACATAATATTAAAAACTCTGGCTTAGCAAAACATTGTATAGAAAATAACCATTTTAAAGATACGAATAATGCCAAACTTTTACACAAAGAAATAAAAAGCAAAAGACTGAACCTTTTGGAGTACCTAGAAATCCAAAAGTCACAAAAAACAGACGTTTTAAATACGAACGACAAACTGACCTGCTCTTTAAACACCTGCATAATTGACAGTGCAATAAAAAAATACCGTCAGGCAGTTTAGTAGGGTATAACAATTTAGATTTTAGTATTCAACTACTTTTGATAAAGGCCTCATCAAGCCGAAACGTAGAGAAAAATATCTCATTAAATTAAGCAGTGTACTAATTATCCCTAGTATTATTATTCAACGATGTTTCACAAGGATCCTACCGCAGAAACTATTCATTGTACTAATATTTAGTTGAACGTAAGTGTGCAAGTGATACATCAAATTACATGTCATTTTAAGCAGAATCAGGATATTGGAAATATAAAGGATGTTCCATTTAAAATTCCAATATTTTCACAGTGCAAAATTATCATCGGCATAGTAAAGCACGCTACAGATTGACGAGATTGAATCACTATCCATTTTTGTTTAATCTTATCTCCAAAATTTGGGGGGCTGAGCGTTAAGTTAGCCCCCCGTTAGGTTTTTATCAGATAATGGCCGAAAATTAAAATTTTGCGAAAAACCTAATCCAGCATAGTTCAGCACGCTGCCAGTTAAATCACAATTAATTTTTGTATGCTCTGATTTCCAAAATGGGGGGGGGGGGGGGGGGGTTTGCTGAGCGTCAAGTTCGCCCTCCCATCTTTTTTTTCCTATAACATTGATATCGAAACGGCACAGTTCAAGATATCATCGGCCCAGTAAAACACACAGCAGATTGAATCACAATCCATTTTTGTTTCATCTGATTTTCAAGATTTTGGGGTGGCCGAGCGTTAGGGTAGCACCATATTAGGTTTTTATCAGAAAATGGCCGAAATTTCAAATTTTAAGAAAAACCTATTTCAGCACACTGCCGATTAAATCAATTATTTTTTTTGCGATCTGATTTCCGAAATTGGGGAAGCGTCAAGTTAGCCCCCCCATCTTATTTTTCCCTATAACGTTGGTATCCAAACGACACAGTTCAAAATATCATCGGCACAGTAAAGCACACTTTGAGTTATTACAAAATTTTCAGGAAATTCGAATGTGGGGGGGAGCAACTAGGTTTTTATCAGAAAATGGCCGAAAATTGAAATATTGAGAAAAACCTAATTCAACACAGTTCAGCACACTGCCGATTAAATCACAATTAATTTTTTTATGATCTGATTTCCGAAATACTTCCAAAATATTGAGCGTCAAGTTAGCTCCCCCGCCATCTTATTTTTCCTTATAACTTTGGTATCGAAACGGCACAGTTCTGGATATCATCGGCACAGTAACACTTTGAGCATAGTAAATGATTACAAATTTTTCAGGAAATTCAAATGTGGGGGGCCAGCTTGACGCATCCACATTAAGTGTAAAGATAGATTTCTTAGTAAGTTTTATAGTAAACAATAATATGTTTCAGTATAAAATGGTAGACCATAGCTTATCTTAGTCGAAATAATAACGTGAAAGTAAAGGCAGATAATAAAAAAAAGGCGAGGAAATAAAGAGCTTAGAGTCTTAGAGAGTCGTTATTTCCAGAGCAAAGATTGAAAATCAATTTGGCGTTGTGACCTAATATATTTGTAGCATTGCAATACGCAATACTAATATTATTTTACAGGTATCATGAAATTTTATTGTTAATATTAGTAGCCTGTAAAATAGAAACTTGGAAAATATTTACTTTAGGTCAGATGTAGTAGACAAGGTTTTTTTACTCTTAGTGCCAGTGAACTACATCTGGTAAATGCTCGATTTTAGCAAAAACCTATAAATACAAAAATTGTAAGGATTCGCGGCGGGCATTTTTTAAAATAGATCTGAATATACACAATACACCATGTATTTTTTGCACGATATTTAACCCCATTAATGTCCCTTATTTCATCCCATATTTTTTTTTTGTTATCAAATACGTTCGTTGATAAGATATGATTTTTAAAATACATTTTTGGAACATACCAAGAATCGTAATAGAGTTTAAGGTTCTTAGGGACAAACAAGTTCAGATTAAAATAAGTATATATTGCTGAAATCGGGGTGAAAAAGATAAAACCTGTGCTGCATGTGTTAATTCTAATAGAATTAGCATAAGTAATATATGGTGAACAAAATTTGTATCCAAACATAGGTATTTCTTGATCAAATTTCGTAATTTTTCATATTTCCCTTAAAGAGATCTCTAGATTCTTTTTAATTTGGTACTAATAAGTAGTACTTTAATATAACAGTTTTCGGATTACTAAAGATTTCCTAAAATGTATTTAAAAAACAAGCATTTCTTTGTGGATATTAACTAATTAAATAGTTGACTGTGCATCAGGTTCATCTTTTCCGTTAATGATAAACATTATCAGTATTAATATCTCATTGTCAAACTAAACAATTTACTATTATTGGCATTTTTGAGATAATTTCAGTATGGATTTAAATAGTCTTATGAGCATAAGGGATGTAAACTGTTTTATAACGTCACGTCTATATGATTAAAAGTTTCCAGAAAGGTGACATCCTGAACAAAGGTCATACAGAAAGCTCAGTCTGAGAGAAAAGGAAGTGTGGCGTATGCAGACACACCACGGCTAGGACCAAAACAGTATGAAAATACATTGTATTGATGGTAGGAATTAGTAGTATATGTGAGCGATAACATTCAGTATGAAATAGAGCACACAATCCTCCCTTCTTCCAATGTAATTATCACTAAACTCATATTTACTATGCTTTATTATGAACACTATACAATATTCATTAGTGGCCTGCTATAGATCTTCAAGCAGATCAGATGATTTATTTATAAATGATCTCGCCAGCCATCTTAACAAAAACCATAAAACAGAAGGTAAGTATTAGTATAATAGTTGATGGCGATATAAATCTTGACATTTTAAATAAAACTAATATCATGAGTATTAGATTATATTATTAGATAATATGTTAGTATGCTCTTCCATTATGGCTTTACATGACTTATTAATTCATAAACTATAGTAATACCAGACAGTAAATCATGTATTGATCATATGTTTATTAGAAAAACTGGTCCATTACAAAACTTTACATATAATCCTTGTGTCTTGGAGTCTTATTTAACGGACCATTACCGTATATATGTGGGTATTTATTGCAGCCAAAATTATAGTTCAAACAATAACACTGAACAACATATCCACTATACTGTTTTTGAAGAAGAAAAATGTATAGATTTAATAAAAAATCCAACATGTCAGGATATATATCAAATAAAAAATGCAAACTTAGCTTACTAAAGGTTTATTGATATCCTAATTTCTACTAAAAATTAATGTACAATTAATAAAAGGTTCATTAAAAACATAAAAAAATAAAACTTTGGATTTCCAATGGCTTGATTATTTCAATTAAAACTAGGGACCAAATGAAAAAAAAATACTAAAAAGTAATAAAGAAATATTAAAGAATGAATATAAGACTTACAGAAATTATTTACAAAAACTAATGACCACTGCTAAAAACAACTATTACAAAAATAAATTAAAATACACCGAGAAAGATATTAAAAAAAATTACAAAATCTTAGCAGATGCATCTAATGAACCTAAAATGAGATCCAACCAGGATATAAATATTAAAGATTTAAATAACAAAGATTTTGTAGATGATAAAGAGATGGCCAACTTCTGTAATAAATATTTTTCTGAAATATGGCAAGCAAAATCCGGATAATACAACAGCTTTAAACTTAAAATATCCCACTTTCTTAAATTCTATGGCCTTAAGCCCCATTACCAAAAATGAACTAATACTACACACATCAACTCTCTGAAAAGAAACAGTGCTCCAGGGATGGATGGAATAACTTCCAAAATCGTAAAATTGTGTCATCAGTATATTGTTGAAAAACTTACATACATCTTTAACCTTACCTTTTTAACTATCGAAAAACCTGAAGTCTGTAAAATATCTATTATTACCACAATATTTAAGAGAGGTTCTAAAAGTGACATTTCTAATTTTAGGCCCATTAGCTTGATAAATACTTTCAGCAAAGTTTTTGAAAAATGCTTAAAAGATAGATTATATACTTAATAAAAAACAAAATTCTCAGTAACAGTTTGGTTTTCAAAAAGACATGGGTACAAATGACGCCTTGTATAGCCTTATTGAAAATATTAAGTATGGGCTGGAAGAGGGAAACAAGTGCATTGGAGTCTTCATGGACCTCGCGAAGGGCTTTGACACTGTGCCCTATTATTCTGGGTTGCTTAATGTTCTTGAGCAATATGGAATTCGAGGTATGGTGTTGGAGCTTTTTAAAAATTATCTTCACGGCAGAAGGCAGTCAGTAAAAATACGAAACTCTATTAGTGAGCCAAGCACTGTGCAGATTGGAGTGCCCCAAGGTACAGTGCTTGGGCCTCTTCTCTTCATCTTATATATAAACTCATTGTTAACCCTAGACATCAATGGCTTAGCTCTATCATATGCAGATGACACGGTTCTTATATTTGAGGACGCTACATGGAATTCAGTTAAAACAAAAGTATTGGGTTATGTAAAGTCTACTGTAAAAAAGTGGCTTGACAAACATGAAGTATCTTCAAATATCTCAAAAACTGTATATGTGGCTTTTTCTCTGACATATGTTAACATACCAAGTATAAGCATTAACGAACGAAATTTTAGTATAAAAGAGGTTGAAAGCACCAAACATCTGGGAATAATTGTAGACAAAAATCTGAAATTCAAAATTTAACAAATAAAGTAAAAAGCTTAATTCATAAATTTTACTTAATTAGAAATATTTTCGATAAGAAATCACTAATAAAGAAATATCAATTACATGTTGAATCTTTGCTGTATTATCGAATAGTGGCATGGGTTGGAATTTACAATAATGCACTTGCATCTTTGAATACAATACAGAATTATATCTTGCCACACGTCCCGCATTTCCCGGGACGTCCCGTATTTTTGCCACAAATTCACTTGTCCCGCTGGGACAGCTGATGTCCCGTAGTTCAGCAATGTACAACAAAAGTGACAAAATC
>MU192959.1:15344-26218 GCA_016904865.1 Pissodes strobi | reverse complement strand
TATTTAAAATTCTTAAGGACTTTCGTATACCGGTTGTTAAAGAATGCGATTTATTTTTCAACATTACAAGGATGAATAAGTTCAATACCTACGTTTTTTCTTTAATTTAATAGTTCGCCCTCGTTACGAGTATGATTATATTTTGTTGTTTAGTGCATTCTGTGCATTATACGTGCTTTACATTTGATTGGCGTTTCATTACCTAAGAAATACAGTTCACAAAAGCGTTTCATTAAACTACAATCCCGATGTCTCTCATCGGAAATCACTATGGTATCATTTTAATACCGAAAATAAAAAGCCCTTGTCCTGTACCTTTTTCGTTTCCTCGAATTAGGGGCGGCACGCTGCAGGTATTTTTGTTTTGATGAGTTGCAACAATAATTCTTGTAAAATACGAGGACGGTTTAATAGGTATTTTTTTAAGATTGGAGAAAATATCAAATATTATTTTATATTTTAGGTATTTCAAGTATTGTGTTCTTATTGCGTTCGGTGTTTTTTCAAAATAGGTAATAGGTACTATTGGATTTAGTTTAATATAATTATTTATTTATATTATATCGCAAATCGTCTGCCTTGAAATATTTTGTTTATCCATTACCTAAATATTGCTATTATATTTTTTCTTTATATGTTAAAAACAGTTTTTGGGTTAAATTCGTCTGTCATTCTATACTATAACTACCTATATAAATTATAAAGTTAACATTTAATCCAAACTGCTGGACCTTTGCCTCAGGTCAAGTAATTTTTCACCTAATTTTAACGTGAATATTTTTAAAAATGAAAGTGATGCAAGCAGACGGTTTTCACGAGTGTATACATGCATTCTTTGAAAAAATATATTGAGTGCTTTGCAATAATTGAAGATTGAAGTAGTGTCAAGTGTTAAGCTATCATTAGCCTACCCTATTGAAGCGTGGCTGCTGAAACGAGTATTTACGAGTTTAAGAATTGTTAACAATAAATATAGAAACAAACTAAGCACCAAAACGGTTCAGCGTTTGCTATTTAGCAAAAAATCATCAAAGAATAATGATACTACCTGCGTTTTATAGGAACCTGGAAACAAATAATTACATCGAAAAAGAGTGACTCAACTTTTATTTTAAATAGCTTAACTATTGTTTCATTAGATTTTATTTTTATTTCGTGTTAATAAACATTTAATGAATAACGCCTTTTGTTCCTTCGGTTTTTTTCCTGATTTTTAGTATTTCTCTAGTCGAATTAGAATTATTAGGATTCAGTACCATTCGTATATTTTTCAATACATTTCAGTACAATTTAGAAACTGGCGGCGGCAACGCAACACTGCTTCATTTTTAATTTCATTTAATATTTATTTCACCTTTGAGGACGTGATTTGCAGATTTCATACTTTCGTAGATAGATTGATAGATTTAATAAATCGAGTCAAACGGTTACAACGGCGGAGTGGATCGCGGCATCGGCCATGGATTCTGAACCTTCCTTGTTAGGAAAAAAATCACAAATATGTCTGATAGAGGCACAGGTTTTAACGTCTCTTTCTCAGAACACATTGATCTTCCATCAATTTAAAGCCTCAAAGCTTCGCAACGATGGCCAGTTTCATTTAACTAAATGCGTGCGAGCCTGTTAATTCTTTTTCGTCATACTGTACTGCTATTTTACTATAACATGAGCGAAATTGCAATCGAAAAGATGTATTTAACGGCCGCCGACTTAATATAACGGCCGGCGGCTGTTATTTTTAAAACTACAACAATCTAACTTGTCACATGTTCCCTAGCAACCACACCGATATCCTAGAAACTGTGACTGCTTCAATTATTTTGTTTATTGTCAGTTTAACTGATTATAAAAAAAATCAACGATGGAAGAAATATTCGAAAACGATATGACGAAAAATCTAGAACGAAACACGGCCGATAACTGCAAATAACATCCTCGGATGCTTACAAACTTCAGCCCGGCCGTTATTTGCTATTTATCGGCTTTATATCGTTAATAACTATTATATTAAGTTAGGTTTAGTACACTTAACACATCACAATAACATATTAAATCGACTTTGTGTTAATAATAATCAAGCTGAAAGAGATATATTATGCATTCAATCTTGCAGGCCATAAATTAAGATTATTTTTCTCTAATATTAATGTCTTAATTGTATACCTATATTTGGGTTTTCTACAAAAACCCAAAAGTTTTAGAAATTAAAAATTATAAACCTTTCGTATCCTAGCCACATAATGATGATTCTTTTAAATGTGTCAAACGGGTGCCAGTTTCTGCACCGCCTACGCCGGCGTCGGCGTCACGAAAATTAACAAATAGCGAAAAGTGTAAACAGTATCGAGAACGTAAACGTATGAGAGAGTCGCAAGCAGCACAGATAAGGAAGTAAAACCTTAAATGTATGTTTTCTTTTGCATTAAAAAAATATAAATATCTTTACATAATATGGGTTTGTCTTCATTTTAGAGCTGTAGGTAAAGGTGATGGTTATAATTGCTAAAGTAAACCAGAAAATACAAGATTATACTAAAGGGTATAGATTATAGATCGAACAATAGTGGTCTCATTCAATCGATTTTTTTCTTCAAACGTCAGTAAGTCCGTCATTACTTGACTGTGTAGGCGGTCGTGAAGTTTCATTTTTCCTCCGCCGTAGCTTTACTTTTGACTTTTTCGCCAGCGGAGTGAAAAGTGTTATCATAGCACCATAGATACAAATAACAAAACAAGCGTCAACAACTCAAGATTTATTAAACTAAAATTTGTATTTATCACAATCACTCAATTTGTGCACTGCATTGCTAAAAATCACTAATTTAGGAACAAATCGGTTATTATTTAATCGAACTTACTGAATAACTGCTTATCAATACGGAATTAAAACGCAATTGAAGACGCAATTTTTAAAAAATAATTATTGTTGACAGTGTCCACTGATAGCTTTATGTTACATTACTATAGCAACAACCTGTGCCTATTGACCGACACCGGTCTAACCCGCCTTGCGAACCCACTTATCTTTAATAATAATTATTATTACTACTAAAAAGAGTTGTTTTTGTATTAATTTGTCGACATTTGAAGAAAAAACAGCATATTTTATTTGGAGGAAAAGTTACTTTTCATGGCTTGCTCTCTATTACCAGCCTCACTCCGTTCGGCTGTTAAACACGAGCGCGCCATGAAAAGTATCACTTTTCCTCCATATAAAATAATATACTATTAATTAAAATTGCTCAACTGACCCAGATAAACATAAGAGAGCTGATTGCCTAATTAAACTTACTAAATTGAATCAGATATATGCCAAAATGTATAAATTTTTAGAAAAGTGGGCACTATCCTCTATTATCCGCAAAATTTTTCGAATAGCTTTAAAAAATTTCGGTTTCTAGGCACAGAAAGAAGGACAGGATTATGAACCATCTACGTCACGAAAACTAACGAATAGTGAAACGTGTAAACGGTAGAATTAATGAACGGTAGCGTCAAATGCATAAAAATCTCGATTTTGCCACCTGAGGTAAAAGCAGTTCAATCCAGTTTTCTCAGTGACTCACAGAAACTTTGGCGAGTTTTAGCACAAACGTATTATACGAGGGCAAGGGAGAGATTATTTAGGGACTGTTGTTGCGTTTTCTATAACGATGGTTGGATTTTGTGCAGTGGATAACTGTTTCAGTAAAAGTGAAGGTGAAAAATATTTTTTTAGATTCCCAAAAGATCCTTTCCGGTATGAGTAAATATTATCTAGAATTAAAATACATACCTACTTGGTTTTTTAAAAAGCGATGAGATAAAAATTAGGCATGAAAACATTATTCACAAAATTGTACACTCCATACATTCATTAATCAATCATGTTCTCTTTTCAAACCATTTGGTTTTGTGTTAATCATAAAATGTAAGATTAAACTTGTAGTTCCCATTCATAGCATAGGGGTGGACCAATAAAAACGAAAATATTTTATCTAAATAAACCAAAACAATGCAGTTACAAAGGGCAAAACACCATCATCCAAATTTCAATTACAGGTGTTAAGGGAGTAGTCACCATAAAGGGGTCGTTTATTTTTGTAGAAGGGATTGTAGCTCAGGTTATAAAACTATTATGGGCCTGAAAATTGATAGTTTAGGTATCTAAGTCTAAGACGCTGCGTGGCATGACCGTCAAAACCAATAGGATTGATTCCGGCCTATAAAGATACTTGTTTTAAAGATACTTGTTTTAAAATACCATATTTTTTCGCACGTGCACGAAATTAGGAAACGACCCGCTTGCGTGGAGTTTCCTAACGTGCGACGTGCGAGTGCGCTAAATGTCTTTTAAAACGTTTATTTTATACTATTTTTTCTATTTTACAGGTTTTTTAATGAAAACTATTAATTTAATGTAGTCCCGATCAACAGTTGGGCAGCCATGTTGTCATTTTTGACGTCTTTATTACTAGACACGATACACATATAACGGTATGCTGATTTCTAGACTCGTTTTTGACACACCCGCGCATCTACGTCATCTGGAAAAAATGTCTCCGTTTGACGCTGTCATAGTTTATTTAATTAAGTGAATTTTTAGATTTGTTTTGTGTTTATATATGTTATAGGATTATATAAAATAAAAACTTATAGTATAATTATGCCGAACTGTGCTTTGGCTACATGTAAAAACAATAATAGGACCACCATAGGGAGTGATATTAAATATTTTCGGTTTCCAAAACATGACTTAGCAAAGCAGTGGATTCGTGCTTGTCGAAGAGAAGATAGAATTAACGTAAAAGATGGTGAGTACATGATTTTTTTTATGGCAGTGGCACACACTCTAAAAGAAGATCCTATGGCTAGAGATGGATCCTAATTTCACGTTCTTTTTAGATATACCACGATCAAGTCACGGTTCACGGTCCAGCCAGACACTATGTGGTTAAAAAATATTTGCCAAAATTTAAATAAGTAAAAAAAACAAAGCAACATGTATTATTGAAGTGTGATTGAAGTGAAACTACTTAACGCGCGCCGGGAGGCATATTTACACATGCTCACATACGATGGTACCAGGGTGCTGAAATCCGTTAGATTCTGTAGCGCTACAAAAGCTCATTGATTTGGGCACCTAATCGCGCCATGTCTTCGCCATGCAATCGTTTTGTCTCAAGAGCCCTCGTGGTCTAGGTGGTTAGGTCTCGATTCGGCGGCTATCGGCGGAGCGGCGCGGCCCGAGTTCAAACCCCGTTGCTTTTTTTTATTTTTTAATACTTAATGTAAAATGTAAACTCAAAATAGTAGAAGTAGGTATTTATGTTCTTTTATTCCTCTAGACGTAATTTAAAAAATAAACAATTTAAGGTATAAAAATTTACAATATTAAATAGTAATTTAATATAGGTACTCCGTTGAGGTAATCCTAAAATTACTTAGTTCTCAAATGTTGAAATAATACTTAAATAACCATTTATACATTTAAATTTTTTTCTAGAGTAAAACTATGTATATTATGTCAATTATAATTAGTAATATAAATATGGAATGAAAATGCTTTTATTCTTTAGTTAACACACGTACACGTAAAATTAGGAACGTACCTATTATCCACAATGTCCTTTAAAATCCCCCAAAATTGCGAATATTGTATTTCAAATTCAAACATACGCGCTTACATAGCAGAATCGAAAGCGTCGTTCCCAGGTGACGTCACACGTTTCTGTGTGGGATGTTCTGCCTGCGCAAAAGCATACTGTTATATGTGTATCGTGTTACTAGAAATCCCATTGAAAGCGGTGTCGAAATTTTTGCTAGTGGGCCTTGACATTGAACAATTTTGTTAATATCCTGGCAACCAGTCAACAAAAGCCGTATCGAAACGATGTTCTTTTCGACACGCATTTGCGACCCGACCAAATTTTCGATACCAAAGGCCATACATACATAGGTGGCCTTGCGTGGAATGTATTCACAAAGAAGGGGGATTCTTTGTGAATGTATTCGCGAAAACACATGCAAGCTACTGTATATCCACTATAATACGGCTTTTGTTAAATATATCCTGGTTTTTAGTTAAATAAAGCAAAATATTTCGTAAAAAAGTACGGGCACGCATTACAATAAGTAATATCACTTTTCGCACGGACCTCCGCTCGCTGCGCTCGCTACGGGGGCTCAAGAAACGGAAACTAACCCAAGACATACCCAAAATCAAGAAAAAAACTGTTTAGAAACTTAATCTTAAAAAAAAAGCAACGGGGTTTGAACCCGAGCCGCCAACGCCGATAGTTGCCGCTGCCGAGTTGAGACCATACACGAACCCAAGAGACCAACCATCTAGACCTCTCGCTCGAGTACACTAGATGGCGCTAGAGTCGGTATCGAAAATTACATCGGGTCTCCAGACGCTTTTCATTTGCGTATCAAAATGGAATCATTTTGAACACAAAATAGAAAATAGTATATTAAGATACTGGTTTTAAAAGACCATATTTTTTCGCACGAGCACGAAATTAGGAAACAACCCGCTTGCGGGGAGTTTCCTAACGTGCGAGTGCGCTAAATGTCTTTTAAAACGTGTATTTTATACTACTTTTTCTATTTTGCACGTTTTTTAATGAAAAACATTAATTTATTCAAGTCGCGATCAAAAGTTGGACGGTGATCTTGTCACTTTTGACGTCTGTATTATTAGGAATCCCATTCAAAACGGTTGCTAATGAGCCTTGACATTGAACAATTTTGTTAATATCATAGCAACTGGTCAACAAAAAATAGTGTCAAAAAGAGCTTATTTTCGACACTACTTTGCGTATCGAAAAGATTTCTTTATGATATCAAAAGAGAAAAAGTATTTTTTACGTTATTAAAAAACTCCGTTTTAACAACGTTAAAATTGCCTATGTAGATTTTTGGTGCAAATTGTAGGTAGTTAAATTAACGTTTAAATGCAACTTTTCTGCATGCCATTCATTTTAAGATTTATATATAGTATATCGTGCAACAAGTGCAACTAGTGCTGAAAATAAGACTTTTCACACGAATGAGACAGTTTGGTGACACGAGCCGTAGACGAGTGTCATAAAGTCTTTTCAGCACGTGTAGCACACTATACTTTTTCTACGACTGCTACATACAGGGTGCCCCACTGGGAGTGTGGTAGAACATTACATGTTATATGGGAGACTTTTATTATTGATTTATCAGAAAATTTTATTCCTAGCGAAAGGAGGTACGTGAGTAAGATTCTCGCTAAACTATAACTAGGGGCATAGTCCTAAAATGGGGCCACCGGTGTGTTTTATAAATATTTTGAAAAAGAGGCTCTGGGGGCGAAGACCTAAAATGAGGCCCCAGGGGGGCGAAACCCTAGAATGAGGCCTATGGTACGAGAGTCCCATTTTTACAGATTTAGGAATGGGGCCCCCGGCGGCGAAGCCCTAAAATTGGGCCCCAAGCCTTAAAAGGGGGCCCTTGGTATGAGGTTGAGTTTTGCAAAAAGGGGCTCCTGGGAGGGTGAAGCCCTAAAATTGGGCCCCCCCTTTTTAGAGATCTGGAAATGGGATCTCTGAGGGCGAAGCTCTAAATCGGAGACGAAGCCCTTTAATCTAAATACCCGAATAAGCGTGTGAAAAGTATACTTTGCATACGCCGTGTGCAAAGTATACTTTTCACACGATGTTTGAAATGTCCAGTTGGCAAGAGCAGTTGTTAGTGCGTTTTAGTCTATTTTCAGGGCAGTCGTAGAAAAAGTTATTAAACAAACTTTGCGTATATTATGTTTTGTGTTACTAATTACCTTATAGTTTAAGTTTGTACTTGTCTTCAATTCGTACTTATCTTCAAATTCGAAGAAATTAACATTTTTGTAATATAAGCTACATTACACAAAACTTGTTATTAAATGCATTGTTTATTTGTTTTATTATCATTTTAACTTTCACCCATTCTTAAGAACCTGTCGTGAAGCATCTATAATCTAAATATTATTTCTAAATATATTAAAATTAGAGTGTGGAATGAAATTATAAAATAATTCAATTGTAAATGACTTATTAGTAGAAACTGACTCCATGCGACAATAAAATTTTACTAATTGTACGTCCCCTCGTATACGACGAGATCCAACGACGGCAAAGCCAGGCAAGCAGGTGCCTGTCGGTGCTCTTTGATCTCAATACTTCAAGGGATTTGAGCTCACTGACGTTACTGTTCCTTGCTACAGGTAAGGAAGTAAATTCGGATTTTTTCCTAAAAAGTTATTTTTATTGTCATATTTTTTCAGTTAAAAATTCGAAAAACATATTTGGCTTTTTGAAAAAGTCACAACCCCGCAGGGAATTTGGTACATATGCACGACGAGTTACATATTGACAGAAAATATATCCCTGTTCCTGATAAAAAAAAAAAAAACGAATAAATCTAGTGTTTACGGAAAGCGTTACAGGCAAGTGGGAGGTTTAAAACGTAGTTGAAAAATCAGATGATTGATGATATAGCTATTCCAGACCACAAATTCAATACATCATTTTGGTAACAATGTGACATTAACATTTAGGTAACTACTTTTTCATATTTCGCTTTGATATTTTCCTCGTATTTTGGTACGCATCGGTTTTTTTACTTTTACATCTTTTGATTTTAAATATTTTGTGTTAACACTCCATCATTTTTATGCATAAGATATTTGATTATTATGTTAAGTATTTGTATTTAGTTGTTTACGATATTTTGTGTATGTATAAAAAATGGTCAGTCGGTACAGTAACATTTTTTTTGGTGTTCCTAGTTTAGGGTTATAGTTATACGAATAAAATATTTGATTTTTATGTTTGATGTATCAACTTACTGAGGTGAATACCTATATTTGTGTTTTGTTACTATTTTTTCGTTTATCAATATATTTACGATTATAGTTATTTTTGTTGCCTACTTAATAGAAACTTAATGTTTATATACGAATAAAATATTTGGTTTTTCTGTTAGGTATTTATATGTGTTACTTAAAAGACGTGAATACCTATTTGTTTGGTGTTACTATTTTTTTGTATATCGATATATTTATGCTTATAGTCATTTTTTGTTGTGTTCTTTTTTAACAACCAAAAAAAAATGAAGACAGTTCTTAATACTCTTATTTACAGCACTATGACCTTCTTTTAACATATAAATTAAGGTGAGGTAAGTTTATGTGCTTCATATTGTGATATTTATTATCATTTCCAATGTACTCGATGGTTGCAAGGATTGCGAAATCTGTGAATTTAAAAAAAAAAAAGGAAAACACAGTGAGAAACATGGGGTTTCAGAATTTATTCCAAAGCCATTATTTAAAAAGTTATCATATACATATAGTTATTTTATTTTATTTAATTTATTTTAATCATTTTAATAAAATTGGAATCATCTCAAAATATTCTAAATTTTCGTCGAAACATATTTCGCATATATTTATTCATAAAAGAAACAACTTTTTCATAATAACAAAAACGCAAAACTTATATTCATTCCATCGTCATTTAGTCAAGTAACAAATTATTCGAAATAATATCAACGTAAAGATATTTATTATCTGGAACTTCAAATAAAAAGATGTATCAAAGCTATTAAATAGCACCAAATACTTAACTTAACCCACGCATACATACGAAACAACACTAGGTATTTTTCCTATGAGTGCTACGTACTACTATAAAAGGAATATAACTTAGAGTATGAGAAGTAAAGTATGTCTTTAATGGTGGTGTACGGTTATAATCATGTTTGATTTCCTGGACTAGTAGGAATTATTTACATGTACCTCCTTTTACAAATAAAATATAAAAGTTTCTCAAAAATTGCTAATATGAAAGTAGATAACATCGTATAGAGTTTGAAAGTAGCTTAGCTGATTATAAGATCACAAATAACAAGTTTCGGTTATTTTAGCGAATATTACCCATGTTGAGACATAGATGTCATCAACGTGTTTACATAGATGTAGTGAAAAGGTATCGAATTAGTTATACAACTGTTCATTTCAAATCTAATAGTATATCAATACGAAAAGGTAGACATATTGTCTATGTATATCCTATAACCGCGGAATTGTTAGATTTAATTTTCCTAAAACAGCATGATGTTTTATTAAATATTTTTAGCATTGATGGCAAAGTCAAGAAGCATATCTAGACAGTTTATTAAAATCGAATGCTTCATACAAAAACTATAACCCCAAGCTCGTGATAACTAGAAGCCGATCTCAAAATATAAGGAACTAATAAAACCACTCTTGACGGAAAAAATCTGGTACTGGTATATTGCAAGCAATACCGAAGAAAAACAGATGAATAGGTTATCTCATTATTTAAAATAAACAAATCCATAGGATGAATGAAACAAATACTAGTACACTTTTACTTTTACCATCCAATTATTTACAGACAGGTCTATTAAAAGAGCTATATGTTACCCAAATTTTATTATGTATGGTTGTATATCTTAAGCTACTTCAACAAAATAATTTGAAATTTGAAAAAAGCATAAGGGTCAACAAGGCTTCGACATTATTTAATTCGAGCAAGAGTTTACTTTTACCAGAAATAATAGCAAGAAGCTGTACATACATATAATTTCGATAAGACGTTGTGACTTTGATATATACTTTGACCTACACCCATTTATTGACACTTTGCAGAGCAATATTAAAAAGCTGTGTCCACATGTGATCAATATTTTGAAAATTTCAATGTTTGTAATCGAACTGAAACAAATACGATTTTTTTGTCACAGTAACAGCACAGCTTATACCGTACCGAATCAGTTATTGAACTCTACGTCGGCTCCTTTGATGTCGAAGAAGCCAGATTTGACTTTTTCATGCTTTCCTCATTTTTCGCGCATGC